>JAXQQM020083491.1:0-21272 GCA_034641835.2 Pinus albicaulis | reverse complement strand
GAGTGGTTTCAAGGATCTCTAGTGTGGGAAATATGATGCAGAGTGTTGTCCTTGATGGCAACCCACGAATGAAGATGAAGACATGCGACTGTTGACATGTGTTGTCCTTGATGGCAAACCACCTGATGAAGTTATGCTTGACTTGATGGACTTAGTAAATGATGTAAATCTGATATGATATAATGTTTGTTGAAAATATAATGCTAAGTGTTGTCCTTGAAAGGCAACCCACCTGATGAATATGATGACAACTTACTTGATGAAGTTGTGCTTAAGAGAATATGTTCCTGATGAAGAAAATATGATGTTTCTACAGTGTGTACAGAAGACTATGAAGAAAGGATTTCAGAATGTACTAAAAGTATGATGAAAAAGAGTATGTCTCTTGGTATACGCGTATTGGCCTAAGGGAAATCGCGTATACACGCGGAAAGGCACGTGCCAAGTCGCGTATGGGCAAAAGCGCTCAAAAAGTGCAAAACCAAGGGTAACCACCATGGTTTTAACCCATTTAATTGGGTAATGATCTGCCTAAATTGACCCCGTCCAGATAGTTTTGGGCTTATGGTATTGTTTTGATCCATGGTATTGAAAAAGGGGCTCATGGTATTGACAAAGGGTAATCATATATAAGGAGAAGAAATTCATTGTGCAAATCATGAGGTGGGTGCAAGATATCTGAGCTTGAATGAATACTTCTCTCTGAAGTAGATCTGAATGAAAGGGTTACACTTGAAGATAAATCTGAATGGATGATGCACCAATGTTGAAGAAAGGGATCTAGATCTGAAATGTATCTACTAGATCTGCTTATGGAAGGCTTAGATCTGTGATGAGGCGAACATCTAGGCGAACATCCGTCTGAAGTGAAAATCCAACCGAATATCCGATCTCGCAGTTCGCCGCTTCCTGCAATAATTGGAAGACTTATACGGCTACTTTGACGCGGGGAGGAAGCGATATACCAGCCTTCAATGGAGAGAAAGCACAGATGCGCACAAAATATACACCGAGGTATACTCGTTTGTGGGATGGGAAGCGCGGAGTATACGCAACATCGCGTGAAGGAAAGAGCGATGCAAACGCCTGAGGGCTTGTCGTTATGGCAAAGGAAATATCCGATCTGTCGACCGGCTTCTCCCGATATCCGATCTCGTTATATGTATCTCATTGAGATGTATGATTGAGCTTAAAAGTATGGAAAGGGTCCAGTCTGAAAATATGATGAAACGTGGCCTACAAGTTGTGTTCTATTGAAGTTGTTGGATCCAGTGTGAAAATTGATGAAACGTGGTCCATATTGGTGCTGAGGGTTGTAGCCTTCAGTCAGGGGGTCGTAGCTCCCTTCCAGGTGAGGCTGGTAAAACGAGATCGGGGGGTCGTAGCTCCCTTCCAGGAGAGGTTGGTAAACGAGTCAGGGGGTTGGAGCTCCCTTCCAGGAGAGGCTGGTAAACGAGCGCAGGTGGGTGCCTGCGTGCTGGTCAAGTCTGCACCAGCACATATGTTGTAACATGTTTTCTCTATAATAAAAATATTGAAGGCTGAGCAACTGCAGCGGTGGTTTTCTCCCGTTTTGGGTTTCCACCTAAAAATCCTGGTGTTCATGTGTGATGCTTTGTGTGATGGCTTATTCTGTTATTACTGCACATGTTTACAGTTTATTGAACATCTGATAAATGAATTATGGAATGATCTAAGTGAAGAGTTAATTACATATCTAGATCTCTGTATACGCGAGTTTCACAAAGGGGATCCGCGTATATACGCAGGTTTACCGAAGGAAAGTAGCGTATGGGTTTTAAGGAATGAAAAAGTAAAAAGTTTTGATTATGCTGTAAATACTGATTCACCCCCCCCTCTCAGTATTTTTCCCAACAATTGGTATCAGAGCAGGTCCTTGTGCAGAAGCTTGATCGCTTAAAGGAGATCCGTCGCAATGGGAAGTCAAGAAGGAGTAATGTCTATAAAGCCACCTCTATACAATGGAAGCAATCTGATCTTCTGGAAGGTACGTACAAAAGCTTATCTGCAAAGTCTTGGTGCAGATGTATGGGCAATCGTGGAAGAAGGTTATCAATACCCTGCAAGTATTCCTACTGATGCAGCTGAAAGAAAGAAGTATGAAATCAATGCCAAAGCAGTGAATGTCTTATTGGGAAGCATGTCTGAATCAGAATTTGCTTAAAGTGATGCAACTACATTCGGCAAAAGACATATGGGACAAAATCATTCTAAGCTATGAAGGAGACACAAAGGTAAAAAGTGCAAAACTCCAAACTCTTAGAATTGAATATGAAAATTTGAAGATGCATAGTGATGAAAGTGTTGCCGGTTTCTTTCTTCGTCTAGATGATATTGTAAATCGGATGAGAAATTTGGGTGAAACCATGGCTGATACTACTCTGGTAGAAAAGGTCTTAAGATCTTTGACCTCAAAATTTGACTCTAAAGTTTCAGCTATTGAAGAAAGGCAAGATCTGCAATCGCTTACTATTGTTCAATTACATGGTACTCTGACTGCTTTTGAAATGAGACAAGGATATCCTTCTCAAGTAAGAGAAGCTTCTTTTAAGGCATCTACAAAAGGAAAGGAAAAGGAAGTTGTCAAAGAATCCAACTATATATCCGATGAAGAAGAAGCAAATTTCGTGAGAAAGCT
Organism: Pinus albicaulis; assembly: GCA_034641835.2. Taxonomy (NCBI): domain Eukaryota; kingdom Viridiplantae; phylum Streptophyta; class Pinopsida; order Pinales; family Pinaceae; genus Pinus; species Pinus albicaulis. The sequence continues at coordinate 18,613 of JAXQQM020083491.1, read as the reverse complement.
CCAACTAGGTACTGGAAGATTCAAAGGTAAGCTTCCCTTCAAATGTTTTGAGTGTGGAAAAGTTGGTCATTATGTTGCTAAATGTCCTTATAGAGAAAAGCATGGTAAAGGGAAACAATTTGAAAAGAGAAAGAGTTATTATGCAAAAGAAGATGATGATGAAGTGTCCAGTGAAGATGAATAAGATTCTGACCAAGATCTAAAAGTGCTCATGGCTAAGAAGCAAAAGAAGAAGGATACTCAAGGAAAGGAGATACCTCAGAAATCATGTATAGCAAAAATTGAAGAAGATGAAACAGATTCCGACGAAGATCTACAAGCACTCATGGCAAAGAAGAAAATGGAGAAGGCCACGTGTAATACTCTTCTTTGTGCAAACAATAGTAAAGATAGTGAAAGTAAAGTTGTGGATCTAGAAGAAGCTCTCAAGATTAAAGAAGAAGAACTACAAAGTTCATACAATAAGCAAGAAACTATCTATAAAGATATGATCTCACAAATGAAAGATCAAATAGAAATGCTGAATGAACAGATGGACAAGTATCAAAGGTTTCATACTTATGCATCCAATCGAATTAAAGATCTAGAAGCAGATCTTGAAAAATCAAGCAAGAAGAATGAAGGACTTGAAGCTGCAATCATTTGTCTTCAGGAAGATTTAGAAGCATCAAGTAAGAAAAATAAGGAACCTCTACAATCATTTGAAAAGGAAAGCCTTGAAGCAGAAATCATCTCTCTCAAAGAAGATCTGGAAAAATCAAATAAGAAGAATGAAGAGCTGCAACAAACATGTGAAGGAAATGAAGATTGGTTGAAAGAAGAGATTCTAAATCAGAAGGATCAAGTTGAAGATGGAAGAAGAAAAGAAGAAAGCATGACAAAGCAATGTCAAGCCTTGGAGGTTGAGGTAAATATTCTCAAAGGTAAATTAGAAGAAAAGGTTAAACTTTTGAGGTTTCATGATAGTACTAAAATTTTGGACAATATTCTGAGTAATCAAAGGTCTCCTGCTATCAAACATGGTCTTGGTTTCCATGAAACTATTAAAGGAGAATCTAGCTCACAAGGAAGTGCCAAAAATTCAGAGGATGTCAATGCAAAACCTGAAGTATTGAAAGAGACGGAAGCTCAACCAACAATCATGAATTCTCAAAGGACTTCATTCAAGAACGTTGAATGTTTTAAATGTCATAATTATGGACATGTTGCAGCAAATTGCAGGAGCAGATCATTTCAGCCTCAAACAAACAAATCCTATGTAGAAAGGTACTCTAGTTTCTTCAGGGGATAGTGTTTCTCATGTAACATGTATGGACATAAAGCAGTTGATTGTAAAAGGAGGAAGAATAGAAATACTCATTATGATTCTTATGTTTATTTTGGCCACATGAGATGTTATGCTTGTAACAAGTATGGACATGTAGAGAAAGAATGCAGGATGAACAGATCTGGGAAAGTGGACAATATTCAGCACACAGTTGGAAAGCTCAAGCAAATTTGGAAAAAGAAGGAGGACCGATCAGAAACGTAGGGAATTCGGACCCTACTGCAGTCATCCGCTTCTGGAAGCCTATTTCTCTGATTGACTGCAGGAATGATGTGAGATACATTATGAGATCTAGTAATGTATCGTCACAAGGGGAGCAATGCATGATGACTCTCAAGGTTGATTTGTTTATTCTAGTTATGTTTACTTCTGACAACGCATCTGATGTAAAAAGGACAGGTACAGAAAGTAAAATTGCAGGAGGAGATGAAGGTGTGAAATTTTCTATATTTCACTTTTCATACGCGGGTTCTAGGAAACAAAGTCGCGTATACACGCGAGTTTCAGCAGACACAGTCGCGTATGCATTGATGATAAGAAAATTTATCTGATAGCTGAAGATCTGAAGCAAAGGTCCAGGGGGAGCATCAGTCTGACTGCTAATGATTGCACTATTCTAGTTATACTCATGATAATGAAATGATACATGGGTTCTTTTGTTGAAGATTATGGATGAAGCCTGGTAGCTTTATGATGAAGAGCATTCGTTGTTGAGATGAAAGTCTTATAGTTCAGAAATGAGGACAGATCATGAAGAGATTGTTGTTGATGACTTGCTGTTGAAGGTGTCTCAGATTGCACAAGTTAAGGAAGAAGAACTGGTTTAGGGGGAGTAGCAGGTTGAATTCTAATGGTTGCATTGTTGGAAATATGACTGCCTATTCTTTGGTCTTGGTGATACTCATGCTCAAATGATGATGATTTGGTACATGGATTATTATGATGAGATTTTGAGCCCTGGTTGCTGATAAGTATTTTTGTGTGGATGAGTTGGATATCGTTTGTTTCAGATCATATAGAGTTTGGTTGCTATGGTTGAGATCTTTTGCTTACATATGTTACTTCATGTTACATCTTGAAGATCATGGTGATTTTGGACCACATGGATGATTGCTTGACACATATCTGAAGATGTTGTTCTGGTATGATAATCTCTTTTGGAAAGAATGTATTGATGCTGCAAAGGATCTGAAGGCTTGGTTACTAATGGGTTTATGCTACAACCATTGGATGACGCTTGAAGACACAACTACACTATTCTGTTATATCTGTAGTCCAGGGAAGCAGTCAAATATCTCAGAAAGAAGCTGAACATTGTCTTTTCCTCATAGAGAATCAGATCTACATAAATTTTAGAAGATGGCTTGGGATACGCGGGTTTCCTGAAACACAGTCGCGTATGTACGCGAGTTCCTGCACAGAAAACCGCGTATGGTTGGTTGCTGACAATTTTTGCTTGGTTTAGCTCTCTTCAGCACAGCTGCAGTGCTGTTTGGTATCTCTAATACTGATTGGTATCTCTGGTAATGTTCCAGTTCTCATAATTATGCTTCTAATGTTTTGATGAAGATGCCTTGATGATTTGTTGGTGGAAGTTTTCAGGATGCACAAACTAAGGGGGAGCCTTAGTCTTTGGAAAGATTGCTTGGTTGCACAGATTCAGGGGGAGCATTAGCTTTGTTGAGTATAATGCAGTGTTGGCATTATGATGGTTCTGAAATATGTTCTCTTTCTTGAGGACTTTTTGGTATTGGTTATGAAAAGTCATATTTGTATTTGTATGAAAAGGTCTGGTGGAGACCCATGTTGTAAAATTGTAATATTCAGTCATGTAAGGACTTGTCTTTTTGTAAACCCACTTGGTTGGGTAGCTGAGTCAAATTTGTAAACCCACTTGGTTGGGTAGTTGAGTCTCATATGTAAATCCATGTGGATGGATAATTGATGTAAGTATGAGTCTTTGGTGATAGGAAGTTCATAGAGTCTTGTACTTCATTGACAAATATGTTTGAAGATTCAGCATGAACTCAGGGGGAGTTTGGCCACTTCAGCACATATCAGATCTGCAGAATGTTTCTTCCACATGAGGAGAAAAGGAGGAGAGTGTTGGTTTTTGATCCGCCCTTTGCCCTTGATGTCAAAGGGGGAGAGTGACATGGTGTTTGAATGAAGAGGAGATAATGATGTCAAATATTTGGGAGAGTGACATGGTATCTATCTGCTGTGGTAACCAAACACCATCATGGTTGCCATCAAGTCCAAAGGGGGAGATTGTTGGAAATATGATGCAGAGTGTTGTCCTTGATGGCAGCCCACGAATGAAGATGAAGACATGCGACTGTTGACATGTGTTGTCCTTGATGGCAAACCACCTGATGAAGTTATGCTTGACTTGATGGACTTAGTAAATGATGTAAATCTGATATGATATAATGTTTGTTGACAATATAATGCTAAGTGTTTTTCTTAAAAGGCAACCCACCTGATGAAGATGATGACAACTTACTTGATGAAGTTGTGCTTGAGAGAATATGTTCCTGATGAAGAAAATATGATGTTTCTACAGTGTGTACAGAAGACTATGAAGAAAGGATTTCAGAATGTACTCAAAGTATGATGAAAAAGAGTATGTCTCTTGGTATACGCGTATTGGCCTATGGGAAATCGCGTATACACGCGGAAAGGAACGTGCCAAGTCGCGTATGGGCAAAAGCGCTCAAAAAGTGCAAAACCAAGGGTAACCACCATGGTATTAACCCATTGAATTGGGTAATGATCCGCCTAATTGACCCCGTCCAGATAGTTTTGGGCTTATGGTATTGTTTTGGTCCATGGTATTGAAAAAGGGGCTCATGGTATTGAAAAGGGTAAACCTATATAAGGAGAAGAAATTCATTGTGCAAATCATGAGTGTAGGTGCAAGATGTCTGAGCTTGAATGAATACTTCTCTCTGAAGTATATCTGAATGGAAAGGGTTACACTTGAATGATAAATCTGAATGTATGATGCACCAATGATGAAGAAGGGGATCTAGATCTGAATTGCTCTTGTATTTGCTAGATCTGATTATGGAAGACTTAGATCTGTGATGAGGCGAGCATCTAGGCGAACATCTGTCTGAAGCAAAAGGGTAGATCTGAACTGAATATCTGATCTGATGAAGTATGCTGCTCTGTAATGATTGAAGATCTATATGCTACTTCGCCGCGGAGGAAGCGCGTATATACGCAGCTTCAGCGAAGAGAAAGCGCGTATGCGCAATAAAATATACACTGAGGTATACGCTGGTTTGTGTGGACGGAAGCGCGTATATACGCAACATCAGTGAAGGGATAGAGCGTATGCAAACTAGGGTTTGCTGAAGCAAGGGGTATGAAATATCTGATCTGTTCTGCTGTTTTTCTGATATCTGATCTGTGTTGATATGTATCTGTTGATGATGTATGGTTGAGCTTAAAAGTATGGAAAGGGTTCGGTATGGAAATATGATGAATTTTGGCCTACAAGTTGTGTTCTATTGAAGTGGTTGGATCCAGTGTGAAAATTGATGAAACGTGGTCCAAGGTGGTGCTGAAGGTTGTAGCCTTCAGTCAGGGGGTCGTAGCTCCCTTCCAGGTGAGGCTGGTAAACGAGATCGGGGAGTCGTAGCTCCCTTCCAGGAGAGGCTGGTAAACGAGTCAGGGGGTTGGAGCTCCCTTCCAGGAGAGGCTGGTAAACGAGCGCAGGTGGGTGCCTGCGTGCTGGTCAAGTCTGCGCCAGCACATATGTTGTAAGATGTTTTCTCTATAATAAAATATTGAAGGCTGAGCAACTGCAGCGGTGGTTTTCTCCCGATTTGGGTTTCCACCAAAAAATCCTGGTGTTCATGTGTGATGCTTTGTGTGATGGTTTATTCTGTTCTTACTGCACATGTTTACTGTTTATTGAACATCTGATGAATGAATGATGGAATAATATAAGTGAAGATTTAATGACAGATCTAGATCTCTGTATACGCTAGTTTCAGAAAGGATATCCGCGTATATACGCAGGTTTACGGAAGTAAAGTAGCGTATGGGATTTAAGGAATGAAAAGGTAAAAAGTTTTGATTATCTTGTAAATGCGATTCACCCCCCTCTCGGTATTTCCCAACATACCCACTCCATTGCCTCCCATGATCAAACCACAATATCAAGGATGATCAGATTCTCAAAGCCACAACCTTTATCACAATTTTGAAAGAAATGGTAAGCAAAGTAATAGGTTTCCAACCACCTATAAAGTCTCTCATTGCATTCCTAATAATAGGCTTCATCAAGCCATATTTGAGACTTGAGAAACTCAAAGAGGAAGCTATAAGAAGAAGAAACTTTCTACATCTAGACAATAAATATGATCCCCAATAAATTCCCACATGGAATTATATAATTGATAAGGAAAACCATCAAATATTGAGGAATTTCCATTTTGAATTGAAGTAAAGGAAGCACATAAATCATCTCTCATAATATCTCGAACCAAAATATCATTTTTCCCAATAGTGGCCCTACAAAGGATAATCATGTAACAAGCATCTTGTGCAACACTCTGACTATTTGTCAAAGAAAAATGAGAAAATATAGAAAAAGGGACACCGTTGTTACAAATTGATCCAATTTTAGAATGATTAAAATTGTATCAAAATTACTCAAATGACCAAGATGGTTATTTGAAATTTGGTAATTGTCGATTATGTAATAATTCAAGTATTGATCAAGATGATCATTAAATTTGTGAAGTTTGGTGTGACATCGATTGACTTCAACTTCAGATGCGACTCCAGCAACTGTTACAAAGCGCCAATCAAAGACATCTTCAAATCGAAATGTGACAGAAACAAACAGTTTGGCAAAAAGAATTATGTAATAAAACTTGTCCTAAGTCTTTATGTAAAGGTCAAAAATTTCTATAGTCCGATTTTGTAAACCTTAATGGACAAAACAAATCCTAAGGTAAAAAGGACTTAATTTAAAATCCTAAGTCCTAAGTTTAAGTCCTAAATATAAGTGCTAAGTGTCGAAGGAAAATACACTTTGTGAAAGCCTAAATCTACTCCTAGGGAAAAATGTCAAATTCAAGTCCTATTCCTAAGTTTTCTAAACTTATGGACTTAAAGTCCCTAGCACAAAACTTATGTGGTGTAAAAACTTTAGGTTCAAATCCTAGCACAAATTAAAATCCTAAAACCTTACCATAAACTTTATTACAAAGTTCGGTCTATAAAGGTTCAGAAGTGGGTTTTAATACCATGTCATAAACATTATCAAAGGTTCATTTAAAATTATGTCAAACCTTTTTAAACCAAGGTTCAATGTAATGGTCAAAATCCTTATAGGGAGTATTAAGGGCGGGTTTATTATCCATAGCCAAAAAACCTTTAGAATAAAGGTTCAGAAGTCGGGTTTTATTAAACCTATGTCAAAGCGCATTGTAATGGATTCAAACTATGTTATAAAGTTCAAATATCAATGTTTCATAAACATTATTAAAGGTTCGAAAGATAATGTCAGGTGGAAGGGTTTCGGACTTCGGGCATGTACGAAGTTTAAAGGCTCGGTTATGTTGTTTTTAAAAACATTGTAATTAAACTCCCACAAAGTTACAAAACCGCGATCATGTGAACAATTTGAATACTGCAGCGTTAAGTTCCTAAACTTCCAAGGGTTTAAACTGCGTCGGAAATATTCAATGTGAACAGGTTTACAGTTGTAAGACTACAGAACCATGTCGGGCAGTCATGTGACCAGATTTTGGTAAAGCCACGTCAGAAGATCGCAGCGAAGATTTCCAGCTCGAATATTGGGATTAGACTGCCAGGATAAGAGCCTTAACCGTTGGACAGAAACCTGCTTGTTGACACGTTGCAGTCAGCGTTCCCTGCGCAGTTAGCCTAATTGTCGAGCGAAGATGTATATTATAATGTTTAATTATGGGTTTTTGCATTTAATTCAACACTATGGTAATGTAAATAATCCTATGAATGGAGTGTGATGTTGGGATTCGAATCCTTCATCACCAAATACTCTCCAACAAAATGCTAAATACAACAAACAATGATTCGAGGCAGATTGGTAAAGCCTTGAATATATGCACTCTTAATATAAAGAGAAGAGTGTTATTTTCAAGAGTTAATAGAGTGTTGAGAATTTTTGAAGAGAGGAGTGTTGAGAGTGAGATCTCAAGAGAGGAGAGTTTTCCCTACTTCAGGAGGAAGTAGGCACTCTTAAAGAAGACATATGATGTAATTGGTGGAGAGTTTCTTATTGCAGGTTATTGAAGGAGAAAATCCATCCTACTTGCATAAAGACAACATCGAAGTACATTGATAATCGACGAGATCAACTTCGACATTCTAAAACTCTTTCAGCTACCAAGCTGTCGAAGGTCCATAAAGCTTCAGTTCTCAGTTTTTTTAGTGTGCGAATCATGTTAGCCTATTTCATAAAGGAAATTATAAATCCAAAAAATACATAAATTGAATAATGTAAAGTTAGGATAAATATATTTATTAAATTAGAATATTTAATAAATATTAGAGATATTTAGAAATAGAAATTTGTTAATAAAAATTAGGACTCTAGAAAAGAGTCGTTCCCTAGGCTCTAAGTTAGGAGTGAAGTTAGTAGAGTGGTTAGAAACTCATTTATTTTAAATGGACACTTGTTTATTTTCCAAGTGATCCATAACTAGATTAAGTTAGAACATAGAGCTTATAAATAGGATTGTTTCCTAATTTCATTGTGTAATGTGAGTGTAGTGTGAGAATGAGAGTTTACGTCTGTAAACTCTTGCAATTTTCTATGTAATATTTTCTATGATCAATAAAGGTATGTGTCTGAGGACACTTCTGATCTTTCATGTGGTATCGGAGCCTGTGATCAGAGGCCTATGTGTGTTGTCTATTAACTCAAGGCAAATCCTTGAAGGCGAGCTGTGAATCACTGAGCAGAGATGTTGCTGTCAGTGCAAAGGAGATTTTCTAAGAGCTGGTGTACATGTGAGTGTGAATGATCCTATAATCTATGTGGAGCTCCAGAGATGTTGCTGAATCCGGCATGTGTGGTATGAAGTCGGCTTGTAGAATGAAGCCAACGTGTTGATTGATTTGTTTAGTGGCCTGGTGCACATAGGCTTTGGAGAATCTATGGAAAATTCGTATTCCACAGCTAATAAGTGATCGCACTCACGACACTTCAATTTTTGGTGACATTTGGAACTGTTGCCACTAAAATTTGTGAAGAGCCAACATGTAATGTAGTGACCCACCGCGTTGGAGTTGTTTTCTTTTGTGCTACTGCCTGGAGTGTTTTTCAATACGTCTTTATTTTTAAATTCTTTTAAAAAAAGCTAAACCCTGTCTGTCAATTCTTTTGATAGTATTTGAAAAGTGTTACTGCCATTTGCAATGAGTACCCTGTGGGATAATTGTTGAGAAAAGAAGTATTGAGTTGAAGCATTGTGCTTCAAGGCGCCTGATGAAAGTCGTGTCCCAATTTTTCAGTCACTGAATGAAATAAATATGAGCTTGAATGAGCTTGAATGAGTTTTTTCGTAGTCGTTTTGATCAATTGGTGGGGATTAGACATAGCTGATTTTCCACGCTTCTTTTATTGAGATGTGATAATATTCGTTGCACATCTTACTACTTTTGATTTGCAACAATTACAAATCAGAAAACACACTCCTGCCTTGCTGACCTGAACGACGAATAGAGAGGGGGCAACAGATGCTTTGAAGGCGTTGGATATCCAAGCGGGTCGCATTTTGAAGGTGTGGAAACACCCAGAGGTGGATTCCTTGTATGTTGAAGAAGTCGATGTGGGCGAGCCATTTACTGCGCTATTTAGAAATTTGTAAACAGTTAGTTGAGAAATTAAAAATTCGAAGGTTTGTGTGTACTGTGAATACGTCCGTTGCCAGTGTATGTTTTTTTAATTAACGTGGTTTTTAGTTTGTGAAAGTGGAAGGACGCAATCCAGGTTGCGTGCTTGATTCGTCCTCGAATTTCAGGCAGATGGTTGCGCGCCTGAGCTGCCAATCTGAACCGCAAAGAGATACTCTACTGGTTTTGTTTGACATGTTGGAAGGATGCTGCATCATAGCAGGGGTGCTGGTGAAAATTATTGCAGTGCCTTGTGACCATTTCTTTATTTGAAAAACATGTCCACAAAAAAAGGACTTCTTGAAAGAGTATTCTGACTTCTTTTGACTGGATATTTTGTTTGGCGCTGATTTCTCTCTTTGGTGTGGTTTCTGGTCAAATCACAACTAGCGATTGCCTGCATTGATGTTGATGAAATTCCTGTGGATGCAACGGGTATACAGTTACCGGGTGTATTGTATGATCTCTTCTCTTATGATGGCCCACTTGGACCCATATTTACTCAGAATTCCGTGATGCTTCATCTTTGGGCACCAACAGCTTAATGTGTACGTGTCTTGGTTTATTCAAGTCCTTCATGTGGATTACTGCTAGAATCTGTTCAAATGAAAGAAGATAATGGTGTTTGGAGTGTTTGTGGGCCAAATGATAGGGACTCTGTCCTTGACAAGGTTGTTCCTAGCTATTATTTGTGAAGAAACACAGATGGGCTTGTGGAAACAGTACATGTGTGAACAACACCGCCAGTGAGCATTACATGGTAAACCGATTGATAATTGACGATATTCTTCTCTAGGCAACGAAGTATAAGTTTGATGGATTTAGATTTGATCTTATGGGACATTTGATGAAAAATACCATGATTAGTGCAAGAAATGCACTTGATAGGTTATCAAGGGAGAAAAATGGTGTGGCTGCGTGAGGAAATTTTGTTTAAAAGTTTTTTTTCAAAGTTAAAAAAGAAGAAGGGTGTCATAATTTTCCAAAGTTTTTGAAAAAAAAAATGTTGTAGTTTTCCAAAGTGAGAATTCATGGTATTCTAAGAAGGGTGGAGTGACTTCATAATTTTAATTCCCTTATTTTAATGGAAATTATGTAAAACCATCATTATAATGGCTCTTTAAATATTGATTGGGGAGAGACAAGGAATGACAAACATATTTATGTGAGGGGAGTTATAAGGGTGAATATTGTCATTGATTTTGTAATAAGAGTGAAGCTTTTGTAATTTTTGGAGTAATAAGGGTGATGTTTCGAAATCTTTGAAGAGATAAGTGTGCTTCAAAGAAATAAGGTGTGAGTGATCAGTGCACACGTTTTTTTAAGATTTTTGTTTCCAAAATTTGCAAGCGTCATATTCTCATTGTTTGAGAAAGCTTCCGTGGCAATATTGTAAAAGATGAAAGACTGATGATCTCCATACTCAATAAAGATATCATTTTTTTGGTGTTGATGTGTCCTAGATCCACCCAAAATTGAATAAGGGGATCTTAGGTACACCATGTGTGTTTGATGGCGCTTTTTTTTATGGCTTCATGTTGTTGTTTTTTATTTGTGTCTAGTTGTAACACATCAATGATTTCATTTAATATCACATACATCAACAAGCACAACACATAAAATGAAATAGCTGCAAGATCAACACATGCATCTACACAACTACAACATATAATCGAAGATTTTCTACATCAGCATTCTACATCAAACAACAAATTCACTTAGTCAAGTTAATGATTTTTAATGCAAAGTCTTCATCAACCTTCTTGCAAATCCCTTTAAAGAACTTGTAATCAAATTCATTGATTTAAGTGAATCATTAAAAAATCATTGTTAATGAATTTTTAAGAAGACAAGTGAATTCATTATTTTAAAGTGAATCATTGTAAGCTTTCTTGGGTGCATTTTCGACAGTGTTCGACACCCTTCCTTTACACAAAATCAATTGAGTGCATGAGTTTTTTCAAACAAGCGACAAGTTTACATCTTCTGCAAGCGAGCATGATTATTCAATCAAGTAATTTGCATCCAGACAATACACCTTTCAAACCTTCAAGCAAGCCAGAGTGAAGTTTATTGCAACAACCATCAAAGCAACTAAACAAGCAAGTTGACATAGACATCAAGCGAGCGTGCTTATTCATTCAAGTGAGTGTGAAGTCATCAAGTAATTCAAGTGATCACTTAAACAAACGCGATCGTCATCAAGCAAGCGTGAATTCCAGAGTTTAAGCGAGAAAATTCTACAACTCTAGCAAGTGCAATCAGCAACAAATCAAAGCGAGCGTGCCATTCAAGCCACATTCAAGCGAACCTGTCATTCAAGTGAAACAGTTCAAAGTATGAAATCTACAACAAGAGAGCCTGATTTCAAGTGCGCAAGTTGAGATGGTGCAACATATTCAGTTGTTAAACATTCTTCACAGTTTGATCATCTCAAGCGATGAAGACATGGTGCACGTCAGCAAAGGCACTCTTGCTGATCTTTCACGGTATCTACAACAAACACATGAAACTATTGAGTTTCTTCAACTTGAGTCGCAACTTCACAGGATTGAATTGCAAGAAAAGAATGATACTTTCAAGTATTTGAACCATCAAAATGATAAGTCATTTATTCAGACAGCTTCAAGTGTCGAAGTTGTTCCAGATCCAATTTCTTCCAAGCCCATCATCAAGCCCTGGGAAGAAATTCAGAATAACAAGAATCGACGAGGCTTAGGATATGTCCAAGATGACACCAACTTACATATTCCCAATTATTCCAAGCCCATTCAGTTCGATAGTGTGGGATTTCTTGAACAAATCCCCTTAGCACATTCAGAGACAGTTGTAGACAACCAGCAATGCCCACAACCCAAAGTTGCAGAAAAATAGAATTCCACACAACCTGAAGTTGAAGTCAAACTCAAATGTTCTCATTGTCAGAGAATCGATCATATGGAAGATCAGTGTTTTTATCTCCATTCCTGTCACCATTGTGCCAAGTGCAATCATTCCTCAGAAAAATGTCGCAATCAACACAAATCAGAGAGATTGAAGATACATTATGAATGGATTGACCCTTGGGAATGGTCATCCACAGTTAAAAGATTGCTTCAGTTCTACAACCGCATATGATCACACAATGTGCAGCCAAAAATAAAAATATGATGGTACTCTCATGCAGTTGAATGGGGGAGTCCAACAGTGTAAAACTCCTACACCTGAAGGGGGGGAGTTCAGGAATATTTTCCAGAGAAGTGTCTCTCCTTTCAGCTGACAAAGGGGGGAAAATGTCAATGAGATTGACAGTGGTTGTCAGACTGAAAGTCTCAACAAAACTAGCAAAAGAAACTAGTGGGCATCTTCAACAGCCAGTGGGCATCAACAAATTTTCCAATGGGCAGTCGACAGCAAAAGCAATAGTGAGTTGTTTTTGACATCATCAGCTAGTGGGCTTTGATGCTGATTTCATGCAAAGGATAGATGGATCCTTTTGCAACTTGGCACTTGATGGCGTTGTCAAGCAACATTCAGAGATGAATTAGACATACAGCTGATTCATGTTCTCTTGAGATTGAAGATTTTTTTTCAGCATCAACTTGAGAACTTGGAAGATGGTTCCTCGTTATTCTTTTGGATTTATCCTTGAAGGGGGGAATGTTAGCCTATTTCATAAAGGCAATTATAAATCAAAAAAATACATAAATTGAATAATGTAAAGTTAGGATAAATATATTTATTAAATTATAATATTTAATAAATATTAGAGATATTTAGAAATAGAAATTTGTTAATAAAAATTAGGACTCTAGAAAAGAGTCGTTCTCTAGGCTCTAAGTTTGGAGTGAAGTTAGTAGAGTGGTTAGAAACTCATTTATTGTAAATGGACACTTGTTTATTTTCCAAGTGATCCATAACTAGATTAATTTAGAACATAGAGCTTATAAACAGGATTGTTTCCTAATTTCATTGTGTTATATGAGTGTAGTGTGAGGATGAGAGTTTACGTCTGTAAACTCCTGCAATTTTCTATGTAATCTTTTCTATGATCAATAAAGGTATGTGTCTGAGGACACTTCTGCTCTTTCAAATCATCCATGTCTTTTCTTATGTGTTAAAAGAAAATAGTTGTATCAATTAGCCTATTCAAGGGAAGGTCCATATCTGCAACATAAGTAGTGCAACTGATGATTCCTTGTAGCATATTTCTCTCGGCTTAAAGAATACAACGGACGCACAATTTTGAGATGGACCCGGAGACGTAGTCCAGGTGGGACAAACTCTGTCACAAACTTCTTTGTCTTATGGTATGGCTTATGTGATTGATGTGAAATTGTTCAATCTAAACATACATAGATTATTTCATGTGTAAACAGTTAATGCACATAATAATTGTTCAGTAACACTGCCAATCACATGTTGTACAAGGACTAGAAACGATCTTGGTTAAAATTCCACATTTTAATAACCTGAGTGTTAATCATTTTAAAGTTCTATAGACAGAGTCTATAGAGGGCTAGGTAGCCTCTGGATCTCATCCTTTATTTAAGGGTGACATATCCAGTAAATGCCCCTATAGTCAATCTCTGAAATAGAGCTAAGTAACTCAGGTCATTTTCAGATCAAGTGGTATCAGAGCAGCTAGTTCTTTGCAGGTACAAGATGGGCAAGAACACTCGTCAGCTGGCAAAGCTAAGGGAACTCAAAGAGTCCAATTTGCATGTTTGGAAGGAGAATGCTGCAATGCGCAGAATGGTGGAAGCACTTGAGAGTGATAAGCAAAGTCTGCGATTAGAATTAGAAGACTTAAAGAGAACTAAAAGAGGAAGCAATCATCTTGTGAAAGATGTAGCTTTCGATGGAAAAAAGCCTGCACTTTCTCTTAAAAGTAGTTCTTCTCTCTCATCTTCACCAAAGTCAGCAAGGGAAGCCATTGGCTCATTTTCCCAATCTCAAGAAGACAATGTGGATTCACTTATTTCACCAGAAAGTGATTTTGAATCTGAAGAAGTTTCCAGCCAGAAACTCAGTTTGATCCATGAAAGGAAAGGCTTATCAATGATGAAAGCCATGGGATATCATGAAGGTGAAGGCTTGGGAAAACATGGACAAGGGAGACTTCAACCTATCCAGGTACAAGAAATACCCAAGAATCTGGGTCTAGGATGTGATGTGTTAAAATGTGACTATTACGAGAAGCTTGGTCACATCTCTGACCGATGCTGGTAAAAGCATCTATAACTGCTACCGGAAAAGCTCAAGGATAGAATCGATAAGAAACCTTAGTCCTTAACCAGTAATTATTCTGACAATGATTTATTTGATCAAAATTGGATAATTGAAACAGTTAAAAGAATCTATCCATGCACGTTCTGTAAGAGTCCTTGGCATTGTGTGGAACAATGTTGGAAAAAAAAGGCTTACAACAAGCAAGTTGGTGCAACAAGGAGTCAGCCTTCAGATAATGATAAAGCATTACAGGTAAAGAAATGATCAGAATAAGTTTCGTTTCAATCAGCAAGTAACTCCAGAAAATCATCATAAAGTAAGAGGGAGAAAACTTGTCCAAACTGTAAACTGCCAGGGCATGTTCAAGACAATTTTCCAATGCTTCTGAAGGAAACAGTACCGACACTAGCAGCCCAAGAAGAATCCAAGTCACCTGCTGGAGATCAAACAAGTACTGAATGGAATTGGGCCGACTTCATGCCTTATGCTTAAATGATTTTGTAATATCTAGATCTAGTAAAGTTGTAACTAGGTTCTAGAATTAAATTCATTTTTCAAAAGCATTGTAAATAAAACTTTTGGAGAACCAAAAGTTCTTTTAGTTGGGAGGTGTGATCCAATTTTAGAATTGTTAAAATTGTATTGAAATTACTCAAACAACCAAGATGGTTATTTGAAATTTGGTAATTGTCTATTATGTAATAATTCCGGTATTGATCAAGATGATCATTAAATTTGTGAAGTTCAAATGTGTGACATCGATCGACATCAACTTCAGATGCGACTCCAGCAAATGTTACAAAGCGCCAATCAAAGACATCTTCAAGTCGACCTGCGATAGAAACAACCAGTTTGTTAAAAAGAATTATGTAATAAAACTTGTCCTAAATCTTTATGTAAAGATCAAAAATGTCTATAGTCCGCTTTTGTAAACCTTAATGGAAAAAAAAAATCCTAAGATAAAAAGGACTTAATTTAAAATCCTAAGTCCTAAGTTTAAGTCCTAAAGATTAGTGCTAAGTGTCGAAGGAAAATACACTTTGTGAAAGCCTAAATCTACTCCTAGGGAAAAATGTCAAATTCAAGTCCTATTCCTAAGTTTTTTAAACTTATGGACTTAAAGTCCCTAGCACAAAACTTATGTGGTGTAAAACCTTTAGGTTCAAATCCTAGCGCAAATTAAAATCCTAAAACCTTACCATAAACTTTATTACAAAGTTTGGTCTATAAAGGTTCGGAAGTGGGTTTTAATACCATGGCATAAAAATTATCAAAGGTTTGTTTAAACTTATGTCAAAACTTTTTAAACCAAGGTTCGATGTAATGGTAAAAATCCTTATAGCTAGTATTAAGGTCAGGTTTATTATCCATAGCCAAAAAACCTTTAGAATAAAGGTTCGGAAGTCAGGTTTTATTAAACCTATGTCAAAGCGCATTGTAATGGGTTCGAACTATGTTATAAAGTTCGAATATAAATGTTTCATAAACCTTACTAAAGGTTCGAAAGATAATGTCGAGCAGAAGGGCTTCAGACTTCAGGCATATACGAAGTTTAAAGGCTCAGTTATGTTGTTTTTAAAAACATTTTAATTAAACTCCCACAGAGTTATGAAACCGCGATCATGTGAACAATTTGAAGACTACAACGTTAAGTTCCTAAACTGCCAGGGGTTTAAATAATGTTGGAAATATTCAATGTGAACAAGTTTATAGCTGTAAGACTGCAGAACCGCGTCGGGCAGTCATGTGACTAGAGTTTGGTAAAGCCACGTCAAAAGACCGCAGCGAAGATTTCCAGCTCGAATATTGGAATGAGAACGTCGGGATAAGAGCCTTAACCACCGGACAGAAACCTGCTTGTTCACACGTTGCAGTTAGCATTCCCCACGCGGTTAGCCTAACCGTCGGGCGAAGATGTATATTATAATGTTTAATTATGGGTTTTTTCATTTAATTCAACGCTATGGTAATGGAAATAATCCTATGAATGGAATGTGATGTTGGGATTCGAATCCCTCATCACCAAATACTCTCCAAAAAAATACTAAATACAACAAACAATGATTCGAGGTAGATTGGTAAAGCATTGAATATATGCAATATTAATATAAAGAGAAGAGTGTTATTCCAAGATTTAAGAGAGTGTTAAGACTTTTTGAAGAGATGAGTGTTGAGAGTGATATCTCAAGAGAGGAGATTTTTCCCTACTTTAGGAGGAAGTAGGTACTCTTAAATAAGATAGATGATGTAATTGGTGGAGAGTTTCTTATTGCAGGTTATTGAAGGAGAAAAGCCATCCTACTTGCATAAAGACAGCATCGAAGTACGTTGATAATCAATGAGATCAACTTCGACATTATAAAACTCTTTCAGCCACCAAGTTGTCGAAGGTCCATAAAGCTTCAGTCCTCAGTTTGTTTTAGTGTGTGAATCATCCATGTATTTTCTTACGTGTTAAAATAAAATAGTTGTATCAGTTAGCCTATTCAAGGGAAGGTCCACATCTGCAACATCAGTAGTGCAACTGATGATTCCTTGTAGCATATTTCTCTCGGCTTAAAGAATACAATGGATGCATAATTCTGAGGTGGACCTGGAGACATAGTCCAGGTGGGACGAACTCCATCACAAAATTCTTTGTCTTATGGTATGAATTATGTGATTTATGTGAAAATTTTCAATCTAAACATACATAGATTATTTCATGCCTAAACAGTTAATGCACATAATAATTGTTCAGTAACACTTCCAATCACATGTTGTACAAGGACTAGAAACGATCTTGGTTAAAATTCTGCATTTTAATAACCTGAGTGTTAATCATTTTAAATTTCTATAGATAGAGTCTGTAGAGGGCCATGTAGCCTCTAGATCTCATCCTTTCTTTAAAGGTGACATATCAAGTAAATTCCCCTACAATCAATCTCTGAAATAGAGCTAAGTAACTCATGTCATTTTCAGATCAAGTGGTATCAGAGTAGCTAGTTCTTTGCAGGTACAAGATGGGCAAGAACACTCGTCAGCTGGAAAAGCTAAGGGAACTCAAAGATTCCAATTTGTAAGTTTGGCAGGAGAATTTTGCATTGCGCAGAATGGTGGAAGCACTTGAGAGTGATAAGAAAAGTTTGCGATCAAAATTAGAAGACTTAAAGAGAACTAAAAGAGGAAACAATCCTCTTATGAAAGATGCAGCTTTCGATGGAAAAAAGCCTGCACTTTCTCATAAAAATAGTTCTTCTCTCTCATCTTAACCAATGTCAGCAAGGGAAGCCATTGGCTCATTTTCCCAATCTCAAGTAGAAGACAATGTGGATTCACTTATTTCACTAGAAAGTGATTTTGAATCTGAAGAAGTTTCCAGCCAGAAACTCAGTTTAATCCCTGAAAGGAAAGGCTTATCAATGATGAAAGCCATGGGATATAATGAAGGTGAAGGCTTGGGAAAACATGGACTAGGGAGACTTCAACCTATCCAGGTACAAGAAATACCCAAGAATATGGGTCTAGGATGTCATGTGCTAAAATGTGATTATTGCGGGAAGCTTGGTCACATCTCTGACCGACACTGGTCAAAGCATCCAGAACTGCTACCAGAAAAACACAAGGATAGAAAAGGTAAGAAACCTCAGTCCTCAAATAGTAATTATTCTGACGATGATTTATTTTATCAAAATTGGATAATTGAAACAGTTAAAAGATTCTATCCATGCACGTTCTGTAAGAGTCCTTGGCATTGTGTGGAACAATGTTGGAAACAAAAGGCTTAGAGAAAGAAATTCGGTGCAACAAGGAGTTAGCCTTCAGATAATGATAAGTAATTATAGGTAAATAAACGATCGGAATTAGTTTCGTTTCAATCAGCAAGTAACTCCAGAAACTCATCATCAAGTAAGAGGGAGAAAACTAGTCCAAACTGTAAACTGCCCGGGCATGTTCAAGACAATTGTCCAAGGCTTTTGAAGGAAACAGTACCAACACCAGTAGCCTAGGAAGAATCCAAGTCACCTACTGGAGATCAAACAAGTACTAAATGGAATTGGGTCGACTTCATGCCTTATGCTTAAATGATTTTGTAATATCTAGATCTAGTAAAGTTGTAACTAGGTTCTAGAATTAAATTTGTTTTTAAAAAGAATTGTAAATAAAACTTTTGGAGAACCAAAAGTTCTTTTA
>JAXQQM020075901.1:0-136052 GCA_034641835.2 Pinus albicaulis | reverse complement strand
TCTTTAAACAAAATATCATTGACTAGGCAATAATTATGCCTTCTTTTGATTTATGAAAGCTGCAGGTGGCACTTTGGTAGCTGAAGAGGATAAATAGCCTCTGATATAACAGTGAAGGCCTTTCAGACTGATATATCTCTTAGTTTTTCCTTAAAACACTTTTAATTTTCTTTTGGTCTGTGTTTAGGCTTAATTAGCCTTGATCTTTATCTTCGGGTCTTTGTTCTTTAACACTGTCTTTATCTGTGGATTAGGCATTTCATTCCTGAGTTTGTGCCTTAATC
This sequence comes from Pinus albicaulis, assembly GCA_034641835.2. NCBI lineage: Eukaryota > Viridiplantae > Streptophyta > Pinopsida > Pinales > Pinaceae > Pinus > Pinus albicaulis. The sequence goes on along the minus strand of JAXQQM020075901.1, from coordinate 135,768 downwards.
CCTTTAAACTCTCATTAAAATCTTTAATTCTTCACTTATGCTCTGATCTTCACCTTTGACACTGATACTATTTATTTAATTGATGTTCACTGTATTTTTTGTTTGCATGTGCGCAGAAGGTTTGCACAGGTGGAAGGTGTTTGTTTTAATGAATCGATGATCATGACTCATCGATCCAGATTGTGAAATCAAAAAATCCTTAGATTCCTTCCTTTAATGAACGTTTGGAATCGTCATTCCTGGCCTTCGCATTATTTTTAAAACTGTGGGAAAACCCCATATAACCTGCACAAAACAAACAAAAATCATATAAATCCTGTGAAGATAGGTTTAAAACTGCTTTGGAGGTTTGGGCATGAGGGCGAACCAGAGCCGTTGGATTAGGAAAATCAACGGTCAAGATTACTCGGTGAAACATTTGGGAGAGTAGAAGAATGGCAGACGAATGGGGGCGAGATTAAATCAGGACCGTCCGATCTCAGAGGTTGATAGCTGGGATTAAAACCAAAAATACAACGTTGGGGAGAGTAGTGGTAAAGTGGAAAACCGGGGATGATTTTCACAAAATAAAATGGGGGGTAGGTGGTATTGTCCAAAAAAACGCGATTCCATATAGCATCTAATGCGTGTCCCTCCCAATACCACCCATTTCGCACAGAACTTGTGCGCTGCGTGGAGGTCCAGAAAAATTACGAGAAACACATCGGCAACCATCGGATTGAAGGCTGCAGATCCAATGGTGAGGATCGCATGCGATGAGGGTAAGATGCATGGGCGGAACATCGGGTGGGGTCTATGATGACGTGTGGTTTTTGTCGTGGAGCGGATCAAATGGGTGAGATCGGGTTAAGTCCCAATCGTTAGATCTTAAGAACGAACAGCTAAGATTCAAAGATGGGGCAGAAAGTTTGAATAGAGGGAAAGGTAAGAGAGGATAGACGGGTAGAAGGGTGGAGCCTGATGGCCGTTGATCTGGATAGATCAACTGTCCAGATCTATCGAAAACCATAACATCGGGAAAGGTAAAATAGGCGGAGGAAAGGCTTTTTACATGGGGGTTTTGTGTTTTAAGCGCCTGATTGCGAGGCTTTAGGACACATGGAGGAAGGGGCTAAAGGAGATAAGCCCTTAGGGGCTTAAGAACCTTTATATTTCGGAAGAGTGCTTTAAGTCCCAAAAACAGGGTTTTTGAGTTTAAATGGGGTTTCGATAGATGAAAGGAGGGGTTTTTAAAACCAAAATAAGGGAAAATATAAGTTTTTAAAAGGGTTAGGATGATTTAGGAGTCAAATGGAGGTATTTTTAGAAGGGTTTATGAAGGGAAAAATGGGTGAAAATGGAATTGTTTATGAGTGAAAGGAAGAGTGAAATGATGGAAAATGGAGTTTTATAGGCAGTTTTCTCTTGGTGAATAGCAGGTTCTTTAGGACTAATAGTGAAACGGTAGTGAAGATTAACTCAAAGGGTAAAGATCATCATAAGACTTCAAGAACTCACAATTTGGACATGAATTGTTTCTTGAAGGCTAAAAAATATTTAGCCACCATTTGATATGGAAAATTTTTATAGGTGGCTACCAGGTACACTAATAACAATTTGTTTTCCACTCTAGTTGTTGGTATACTTTGTGGTCTATCTGAGACACACTAGTTGGTTGTTTATGTGGTCTTTCTTATGAACCTTTTCTATTGTGGTTATTTCTGCTCCTTCTCTGGTTTGAGATTGGTCGATCGGTGGATTTCTAAGGTTCTTAGCTGTTACATGTTGGTATTCTTTGTGGTCTATCCGAGATGCACTAGCTGGTTGTTTTGCATGGTCTTTCTTTTAAACCTTTGTTCCTATTGTTCTTCCTACTCCTCTCTAGTTTGGCATTGGTTGATTAGGGGATTTCTGAGGATCTTTACTGCTATGTAAGTGCATTCATTTTGGTTGGTGGAGTTGGTAACATATTTCAATTTTTAATTCGATCCTGAAGGAGTCTCTTGGGGTCATTAATTGATTTGGGGTGATATTTATTTCCCAAATTGGCCATTCATTATATGAGGGACAATCCACTAATGGTTTGTATCGTCATTGAATATCTTTGTCAATTGTGTGCTTGATGAGATTTTCTAAAGGAAATTGGTTGACGGTGATTGTTCAGTCTATTATATTTGAAGGGGTTTCCTAGTGGATTGAGTTAGTGATGACCTACATTGTGTGGGGTCTATAATTGATAAGTGACATTAATTTACCTTGTCTACATATTTTATCGAGGCTTTTATAAACACTACTACATAAGTTATTTTTTGGTAATGCTCTTTACTTTGGTCAACATATAGGAGGGATTACAAAGTGGTAGTGGTGTCAACTGTAAAACTCTCCTTTATATCTATTGGTAGGATATCACTTGATACTAAAGGAAATTTGGGCGGTGACATGTCATTACTCGATGCGTTGGTACATGAGACTATTGAGGCGGAGAGTCGTGGCTGCCCCAAGTCCGGAGTCCAACCCTCTGGAAAATTTTCTATACATGAAGATATACATGTGGATTCGAATGTTTTGGTATCCCCACTAGTTATTGAACCTGAATGTGGTAACCTGTGGAAAGTATTTTTCCATCGTTCGCAGAAAAAAAAGGAAGTTAATGTTGATCTTGATTATCAGAAAATCATGTTTGGTTCTAATGTTTTTTGGGAATGGGTGGTAGGAATACAACAACAAGCTTTGGCGGTTAAGTTGTCTTATTTGCTAATGGATGTCTCTCAGATGACATCTCAGGTTAAATAACACTAGTAATCTATTCTTAAGTACTCTCCTCTTTTCATCATTTTATACAATCAATGGTTCTTCTTCCACTTTATTAATGATGATGATGTTGTGAATATTTTGGGATCATATTGGCTTCATGGTTGTGGTTTCCTCTCTTTACATCACTGGAATATGGGATTTGATCCATGCATAGAATTGCAACAAAATAATTTTGTTTGGGCCAAATTCCCTAGTTTACCCCTCATATTCTGGTCACGTGAATCATTGATGATGATCAATAATTTCATTGGTAAATTTTCTTTCCTAAAGGAAGAAATCCTGTTACATAGGGATAAACATATCACATGGATTTTGGTGGAGGTGGACTTCGTTTCTGGCCTTCGTGAAAACGAGGAGCTCAATTGGGGTGGCTTGTATGTTAGGCAGTGAATTAACTATTGGACAATTCCTTTTCGCTTCCTACATTGTCATAATGTTGGACATATTATTGTCGAGTGCCTGCGTGGATTTGGAAATCAATGACATAGAATATCCGAGACTCTCTACGACGAGGGTTGTTCATTGAAATTTGTACATTCTCTGGTGGCTCATGAGATTGGTTATATCCCTTGTGATATTAATTCCACCTTCATTACATTGATTCCTAAGGTTTCACATGCATAAAATTTTGTTGATTACAATCCTATCTCTCTTTTCAACACCTTATATAAAATGATTTCCAAAATCATTGCTAAGAGGCTGAAACCTACATTTTCAGATGGTATCGCCCAGGAAAAATTCAGGTGCCTTCGTCAAAGACAATTTCAAGATGCGGTTTTTATTGCGTAAGATAATGTACATACTATAAAATATAATAAGCTTGGGCCGATAACTATGAAGCTAGACCTACAAAAAAAAATTAATGTGTAGATTGGACCTTTCTTTGGCTGGTTCGACACAAAATTGGCATTTCATTTCAAGTTTCAAAATGGATCATGGCCTGTGTATCTACTGCAAACTTTGTTGTATTGGTTAATGGACTTCCTACTAATTTTTTTTCTGCCTCTCGGGGTATCCAATAGGGATGCGCCTTGTCACCCCTTCTTTTCATTCTTTTTATTGAGGGACTTAGCATATTTCTCTTGCATGCACATATGGATGGGTCACCGGCATGTATATTTACTACTAGACAAGTCATGATTACTCATATGATTTTTGCTGATGATGTGTTACTCTTTGGTGGATTATCTATTCTAGAATGGAGAAACATTTATGGTATTATTGACCTCTGTATATATGTCTCTAGACTCCTTATGAATAATACTAAATATCATGTGATTTATGCTTACCCAGATGATGCACTTGTACTGGAGTTTTCTCATATTTTCAGTGTTATTTGCATTGCATTGGATGTGAGTTTTAAATATCTTGGATTTATGCTCAAAACTAATTGTTATGGAATTAATTACTAGAGTTGGCTTATAAAGAAATTCCACCATAAATTTTTACCATGGGAACATAGGTGACTCTTCCCAGGAGGCAGGCTCACTCTATTTCGATCATTCCTTCAGATCATCTCTGTATGTTGGCTTCATATTTTCGCTCTGCCTAAGAATATCATTAAAATGATCTGCTACATCATCTTCAAATTATTTTTTGATGGTAACTATGATAAGCACAAATATCATTTGGACAACATGGTCATTATGACTAGGAGGAAAGAGGAAGGAGGATGGGGCATCCTTGATCTCGAGTGTATGAGTTGGGAATTACTTATGAAAATTTTTTAGTGGGCTCAAAATTGAGATGGTCTCTGGCATAACATCATCAAAAATAAATACCTCCAAAATAAATTGATGATATTCTGGATAAAGGATGGTGCACACATCCCACACAATATATCCTATATTTTGAGGAGCTTTATGAAGGTTCACCCTTGGCTTATGAGAAATATTCAGTGGAAAATTGGAAAAGGCACAAACATTGACATTGGATTAGATCCAATTTGTGGATTTACAGGTGATCACACCTTTCTATCAGAACTTCTATGGTAAATCTACAATTTGCACATACACTATGTTAGTCAAATATTTATACAAGTTGTATTCTCTAATCCCTATTGGCTCATGGCTTCCGACATTGGATTATATGGGGGCCTTGCAGATATATGGAATATCTACATGCGATACCTTACACGTGCAAGAATATTTCTCACTAAAAATTAGGATAAATATGTATGGAACGACAATTTGGTGATGGGTCATATAAAGGTAAGAGAGGCATACTATCACATTTCACCACCTATTCTTTCTTCCTTCAGCAAATGGTTTATGAAAATATGGAAGTGGAAGGTTCCAACAAAGCTCTTCTATGGTTGATTGTATTCAAGACTAGATTATTGAATATAAAACAATTGGACCACTTCCTATATACATTGGGGTTTTGACCCAAAGAATGCATTACAGTCCCGAGATCCTTTGTTGTGATAAAACCACCTCCATCCTTTTCAAATAATCTAAAAGCTTCTCTGAACTTAGATACTTGTTCCTTTGTAAGCTTTCCCGTCATTTTCATGTAATGCAAAAAGATAAACCACCATAGAAACCATGACTGTACTCTGACTAGGTTTCCCCAGATCAATATTAATCTTACTTTCTCCTTCTTGACCTTATTTCTTCTCAAAACATAACAAGGGACAACTTTGATCTATTTGTACCTTCCTTGATCCCTTATCAAAATAAGTGAAAATGTCTGTCTTCTATGGTTAGTAACAATCTTTGATTTTTATTAGAACAAATCCTTATAATTTCTGAGAGGCTGAATTGTTGCAGAGAGTGATTTATATTGAAATTTCTATAATTACAGGGCCTGGGAAATGTTCTTGATATTTATAGTGATTTACTCAGTGTGGGTGTTTCCATTTGAGTTTGGTTTTATCAAGGAGCAAAAAGGAGGGTTTCACCATTTGAGTTTGGGTTTATTAAGGAGCAGAACGGAGGCTTATTTGTTGTCACTAGTACATTTGGGGGAAATTCCGACACTTGGTTCCGACACTTTTGACCAAATGTCGAAAATTTCCTGAAATTTTTTCAATCCCGCTCGAAACCGTCGCTATACCGACGTTTAGAGAAAAGTGTCACAATTACGACACTTAGAGAAAGTGTCACAATTGCGACGTTTGGAGGAAGATGTCGCAATTGCAACACTATGCCCCAAAGTGTCACTATTGCGACGACTGCATCCAAACGTCGCAATTGCGACACAATGTCTAAGTTTCACAATTGCGACGTTTGGAGGCATCCGTCGCAATAGCGATGCTTTTGCGATGGCTACTTCCAAATGTCGCAATTGCGACACAATGTCTAAGTGTCGCAATTGCGACGTTTGGAGGCATCCATCGTAATAGCGATGCTTTGGCCACCGTCGGTATAATGACACTTATATGCCTTTGCAAAAATGGTCGGCTTACAGAGCAGCGCAAGGAGTAGTTCATGGAGGCACCTTTGCGATTGTGCATAATTTGGAAAGAAAATAGTAATAATGAGAGAGGATCCTTTAAATGTGTCTTTGATTTGTGAAGGTATGGATTGTCCAGCCTCCAATTCTATGCTGTCGAGAAAGACTTGCAATCCTCTGGAAACAAGACTGTTGTGAAGATGCCTGGCGAAGAAATGGACATCGGGTTCACGACTGTTGATGAACACATCGTAGTCCGGCGAAGAAGGCACCAAGGAGGGTATTCTCAGTGAATGAGGGATGTTGAAATATTAATTTCAACTACCCTATCCTCTGGCCGCTTTCTAAATCTGTTTGAATGGCTCTGTCAAACAGCCGCTTTCTAAAACTGATGAACAATCAATTTTGGTTTTGAAATCACAGTCCTTGCACACTTGAAAACAGAGCGCTGTATTGTTTTGGAAACAGAGCAATTTAATAGTAAATGCAGGAGATTTTAATTCAGAAGAACGTGGTCCCACAGACCATAGACCAAATCAGCCATCCACGTGGAAGCAGGCGATTCGATCGCGTTATTTTTTGGCCCGTCTGCATTGTGGAATTCCGGACCCGAAACATTATAGGGCGGAATTAATTTGATTTTCGCGTCACAGTTTTCCTCCATACGAAAAGGCAAAAAACGGACCCGAATTTTTATATGGCGTATTCTATGAAGTTTTCGCGTCACAAATTAGGGTGACATCAGCAGGCTATTTTGGAATGCGAATTTGTGATTGAAATCGGGTTTATTTTTTTTGAAGTCCGGACGTATGATATAGTTTTATTAATATTTTGTTATAAGTTTTATTTCACCGCCCGATATTTATTTAAACCATTGGCTCATATATAACATATGTGAAAATATTTCACTTTGGGCATTTGTAATGTGGGCCCCGAATACTTTAAATAGGTTTGGTTTAATAGTTTTTTGTTTTGTTATTATATGTAATAGCATGTGTTTTAAAATAGCCTGAAGGCTAATGTAAAAGGAAAAAGGGTGTATAATGTTATTTTAAAACATATACATTAGACAGTTTAAAAGTTTTGAGGATTGCACAGCAGAGTGTTGTAAAAAAATTTTGAATAGCGCAGCAGTGCGTTTCATTTTTTTGAATAGAGACAGAGTGTGTTTCTGAGTGAAAAAATGAAGTCTTTGTGTGCACTCTGTCATAGCAGCAGTCACCATTTTGTAATTCCTCTGGCAGAGGAAGATTTGTAATAGTTTTTTTTTGAGTTAATGAATGGAATAGAAATTTTTCAAAGTGTTGAACTCTGTCTCCAGTGAAGAAATTTTTAATATTTTCTCTGTGTTGAAGAGGGGAGTTTTATTCTCCATTTATTGTTCTAGAATTTTCAAATATTCCAACAAGGGATTGTGTGTGTTTTCTGCATAATAAATTGAGAAATATTGAATAAGGCCCTGTTAAAAGAGAAAGTATAACCACGCTCTGTCTATTAAAGGATGGTGGAATTTGCCTAAAGCTTACTCCCCGCCTGTTTGAAGTAACAAACGTTGGTTTTTTAAGTGGATGATCGATGGCGTAGCTTGATCTCTATGGACAAGGAAGAAACCATAGTTAATTGGCGTTGAAACTTTAAAGTGGAACCTCGAAGCGGAGATGAAACAGAACCGCAATGCATAAACAGTAAAGGTGGTATTCGGGAATGGGTTATGGTTTTCGCGTAGGTCCACTAGTGCTAAGCTGTATTGAAATAAAAACGCGATACCACAAATAAAATGCCACGCGTCCCTAAGCGGATTTGCAAAACCGCGAGTTTTGCGTTATTTCTGAGCATTAACGCTCGGTGAGAAAAAAACCACGAAATTGCTCAGTGATCGTTCGATTAACGCTTGGGGATCGACGCCATATGGATCGTTGGATCCGCTCGACGTTTAAGAAAGGTGCGTTTATATGAACGTGGGCCCGAGCATCCATTTATATGCTGTGATTTTAATTCAAATCGAAAACATAAAGGTGGTAGGCCTATATCAATGCGTTTGCGGAGTTAGCGCCCATATGAAATATATGTGGGGCCGAGTAATATTATATAGGGTTCGGGGTTAATCACAATCAAGGCTTATGAAGTTGAATGGTATGATTAAATTTCAAGAAATTGTATATGCGTTAGGCCAATATATATATATATATATATATATATATATTTGCATAGTTGAAGGCGAAATCTTGGTGGACCGTAAGTACAAGGTGAATGTCGGGTTAAATGATATATGTAGATTTACTATATATGTATGGGCTCATAACCATATAGTGAAGGTAAAGCATTCCCACACAAGAAGTATACCTTGGGTGCATGGTTTTATAACCATTTGTGTAAAAGGGAAATGAAATTGACTATGGTTGAGACCATAGGTTGAGCCTTTGACAAGAAGCTCCCAATAATACTCAGCACTATATCGATAAAATAAATAAATAAATAAATAGAAATAAAATAAAATAAAGATAAAATTAAAAATACAAATAAAATAAATTTTTTAATTAAAACATAAAAATAAAATAAATAAATAAATAAATAAATAAATAGAAATAAAATAAAATAAAGATTAAAATAAATAAATAAATAAATAAAATAAAATAAAATAAAAATAAAATAAAATAAATAAAAATTAAATAATATTAAATTAATAATTATTATTTTTATTAAAAATAAAATCCAATATTCCATATCGTCACAAACGAACAAAATATTCAGCTCCTTCAGTTATTACACATTTTACCCCTCATATAGCACAAAATGATTCACATCTCCTCCTTCCGGCGTTCCCTTGCACCCCCGGTGCAATTGTTTGTTTATAAGATTATATGATACATGTGAAATAAAGGTTTATTATTTATCATATATAAATAAATTTTATCAATATTGTACATTTACACTTTTATGAGGTGATGTTATAATTAAATTCATAAATATCTCTTTTTAATCCTCATTTTACTCCATGAATATGTTTGGAAATGAAATTTCAATCGATTAATTTTCTCCTAACCTATGTATCATCAATATTGTACATTTACATTCTTAATTATGAGGTGATTTTATAGGTAAATCCATGAATATCTCCTTTTAATCTTCATTTTACTCCATGAATATGTTTGGAAATGAAATTTCAATAGATTAATTTTCTTGCTATTATATGTTTTATGAAGATATGGTAAGGAATTCTCTCTTGTTCTTCTTAGAAATAATTATATATAATTTTATTTTATTTTCAAAATAGATTAAAAAAACTATATGAGAAAAATTATTAATTCATCAATATGTGTGTGTGTGTTGTGAGGAATAATTTCATAGTTCAACTTAATGGTTCATTATATAATCATGTGATCATCACCAATGATATATCTTAAAAAGCAACTGAAAAGCCATGTGTACAAAATCGATGTATACTCTAGAGAGTGGTTCTCATATCACTATGTAAATTGTTATATGCTACTTCAACAAAATTATAAGATAAACTGTAATACACATCATATATGCACCATAACAATTGGTGCAGGGTAAAACCCACCTGCCACACCTTTGTACTCGATCCAATTTTCTCTGTCAACTCTTTTAGCTGTGGGAGTTTCCTCCAAGGATCATAATACCCCCAAGGCCTGTTATCACCCTAGTAATTCTCAGGTTGTGGGATGGGGATTTTTGTAGTTAAGAACACCAGGGGTAACCAAGAACCGCTTTGGGAATTCAAGATCTAGCCTTCTTGAACTCCAAAGAGGGATCTCTCCGTATGATTTAGCTTTGTTTTAGTAACAGATATTATGCTAGCTATGATTGTGTATTCGGGTTTGATTTTAAAATATTGGTGGGAATAAAGAGATTTCAAGGTAAACCAGAAGGATCTACCAGAATATTGGGCAATGGAGTCAACTCTCTAGGCAAGCAGAACGAAGAAATAAGGCTCAGAGATGCAAATGTGCTAAGGGCAAGATAGGTGACCTTCTAAGGCTATGTATAGGCTTGATTTGATGGAGTGGATGGAATTTGATCAAAAGGGCACTTAATAATCCTTAAGCTACAGATAAGAAGATTGAAGAAGGGGATCTAACTAGGACCTAGAGCAATTAAGAATTCTATGGTCCAATTATCAAGTAGAAAACATTAAAATGCCAACAAGTTTCGAAACAGGGAGCTTATTATCACTAATCTTGTTTAATTTTTCCTTAGTTGATCATTATAGACTAGAAAAACATAATATGAATGAATGTAAACTTTAAAGAAATACATTGAAAACAAGGAAAGAAATGAGACTTATCTTGTCACCACGAGAATCCTTAGCTATGATGTCTCTGATCTCTTTCCAGTCTACTGCTTTCACTAATTGACTCACCAACTTCAATATAACCAGCAAATAAGACTATAGTTATCTTGAGAAATTTTATTCACACTGAATACTTCGAATTGTGAAGTATTTATACAAAAAAATGTTTGCAAAATATCTCAGGAATTGAGATAATGTTTTAATAAAAAATAGGAAAGAAAACTTAAAAAGAGGGACAGCTGCAAAACAGTTTGCAAGTTGTTACCTTTTTACAAGCAAAAATAGAACTGATTATTCTAATTTGAACTGATTGTTGTTGTGCTATGTGTACTGCTGGCATTAGGTGCATCTTATCGTGGAAAGTGGTTGAAGAACTTTCCTTTCCTATAACTTTCAACGCTGATACTCTTTATTCATTTGATTTGAGCTGTTTTGCTGTGGTAATTAAAAAATAACAAACAGTAACTTTATTTTCACTGATACTCTTTCACCTACTGATACACTTTAACCCTATATTTTTACCATTTGAGGTAACAGTAAAAAATGAATTTCCAAGTGATTTTCCTATTTTTTATCCATTAAATTCACAACAGATCTGTGAATTCTTGCCACTTTTCTGCAGAGGGGATCTTCATAGTCTTCAATTTTCTGTAACTTTCATCTGCCTCTGTATACTTGGAAAAGTTAGGCTTGATAGTGAACATATGCCTAATCTCATTATCTAAAAAGAACAGATTTTCAAAATACTGAAGAAGTATTTTGCCTGTTGGTGATCCTTGAGGCAGTTGTTGTCTGGCTTGCTCTTTTGCATGATTTCTGATTTTTAGATCATAATATTTCTAAGGCATTAACTTGTCATTAAATGCGTGAATATCAGGCAAACCTGCTTCTGATAATGTTTTGTATTTGGCTAAAAATATTGAGATGGATAAATTCATGTCTTTACACCGGTCCTCTAGATTACTCATTATGTTTCTTTTGTTCAGGACCTTTTTTATTTGAAGAATGGTTTCTATTCTATTAACAATTTTCAATTCTTCCAACTCTTCCCTAGTTTTACTGTTTAAAAAATCTATGAGTTGGATTGCTTGGGCTGGTTTATTGTCAATTTCCCTCTTAGTCTTGTCAATCTCTGCACTAGCAACTTGAAGTAACTCCCTCTGTTCATAAATTATCCGAATTGAAGGCCATTGAGAATGAATGCCTTCAATAATTTTGGTCCATAAATGATTCTTTATATAGGCCACTTGATCTGTAAGATGTACTTGTGCTTGCAAAATCTTTACCTATTCTTGTAGTCGATCAGCCCTTTGCTCATGTCCTTTAGAAGTAATCAAGGCATCATTTTTGGAATTTTCTAAATTTTTAATAATGCCTTTCAAACTAAGAATATCTTTATCTTTAATAGATATGTCCTCCATGGCTTTGATCATGATTGCTTCGTCTTGTAGTGTGCTCATATGTGAGGATGAAGAAGAAGAGGCAGAGATTTCCTGAGAAGTAATTGGCACTGTAGTTGCCAGTACTTCTTTCAGTGCCAAGTGTTCTACCAAAGTAGATGGTATAGTAGTGTTTACAGTGGGGATCACTGTAGGAATGACCATTGGTTGTGCTTTTCTTAGTTCTTCATTCTCTTTCATTAGAACTTCTGTTTGAATTTCCATTTTTTTTATATGATCTTTCATTTGATGTACAAGCTGCTTTAATTCATCATTCTCTATTTTTTGCTATAGAATTTCTTTTGCTTGAGAGTTTTCACTCTGAGGCAACTTCAACTGTTTTCTAAGAGCAACTATATCCTCATTTTTCTGTTTAATTAAGACTTTTTCCCCTTCAATGTTGGCTGGGTCACCCCCTGCTTCGATCACTATATCTTCTAGTGCTTTTATTCTTAAATTATTAGCATACAGTGAGGCTTTGTCCAACTTCATTTGATTTTGGAGGTTGAGCACTGTTTTCTCAAGTCTAATTGATTTCATAGTATTACTAACAATTTTGGAATATAGCATTTCAGTATTGCTCCTATGAAATTCAATTTGATCTAATTCATGAATGGCATATGCATCCACATCAAAATCTGATTTGGAATAATCTGCCACAGATTTTGGCTCAACCACTGTAGGCTTCAAGAATGAAATTACCAATTTATTGGATGAATAATCAAATGTTGAAAAAAGCCTGTCTTTGTTTCCAAGATTTTCCTTAAGAAATCTAGAATAAGCTTGATTCTTGATCTCTTCATTCTTCTCTTTAATCTGTCTCAATCTGATCTGAATCTCTAACTCTGTATTGTCAGTTTCCTAAGAAGAAGGAGGCAAATCGATAGTAGCCTAGTTTTCCTTCATGACTGTATCTTTTTGTTGTGTTCCAATTTTTAAATTTTGAAGCTCTTTTAATGTTTTAGTGACTATTCTTGTTGCTTCATCATCTGTTTCAATATTTACAACCTTATCCTTTTCTTCTTTTGTTAACTTGCTTCTTTTACTATAAGGAATTCTGAATTTTTTTTCCTCAATAGTCTCAGCTATGAAATTATCTCCTTCTTTGTCTCTTTTATGTACATTATCAGTATCTTTGCTTGTAGAAGCCACCTGTTTTTTTTTTAATCTGTTTGCCTTTGCCACTGTCTACCTATATTACCTGTACTGCCTATGAATCATCATCAGATAGGGTGTTTGGCTCCCATTCAATTTTATTTTCATATCTTTCAATATGGGGCTTAGGATCATGCAAGTAAACAGGAAACTTAAATTTTACCCTTATTGTACTCAAAATAACTTGTGGGTCATAATTCCATGTAAAACTACATGGGAACTTATACTCTTTAAGTTTGACATTTATCTCATTGGCAACTTCTCTTTTATTCACAATGAATGGCCCAATTTGATTTTTCAACTTAAATTGGGTATTTTTCCTGGAAGCTATGAAGTTGATTTCATCTACATTCAATAGTTGTCTCAGATATTCTAAAGCAAGTATTCTTGTAGTAACAAATCTGGGTAACTTATATGGGGCCAGGGATGAGCCATACACTCTGATTTCTGTATGATTTTTATATAAATATCAATCTCCAGTTTTGTAGCTCTCTGATAACTGCAAAATTCTTCTTATCTCATCATTGATCCTAGGGATCTCCTCTTTTTCCAAGAGATACATAGCAAGGGCTACAAATGAGTCATTGAAATCTGTAAAACTATACTCTCTGTTCCATTTCCTTAGAATAGATGACAAAAATACTACTGATAGAACTTTTCCTTCTGCATCCACTTTTTGACATTCAATTGGAAACTTATATGTTTGATAATATAGGAAGAGGTGGAGTAGATAAGAGGAGTATCTGAAAACTCCTTCTTCTGATAATCTGGATAACTGATAATGCATACTTTCAGCAATAAATCTAGCAAAATTGAACTTAATGGATGGTGATTGACCAGGTCTTAGAGTTGATAGAAAACCTAGGATAGCCACATTAGTGAATTCATCACTGGTGTATCCTAGTATGAAGGAGAGCATTGAGACAATCTGTCTAGTCTCATCTGGGAAATCAAAGGTGTCGAAAGGAGGATTTAACTTAGGAATATCAACTTGATTTGGACAAAAATTCTGGTATATTTTGAATCTAGTATTGAAATCCAAGTCAAGATATAGTTGGGTTAAATCTTCTATTGATAGGGAAGCAGAATTGGGGTCATGATTCATTTGCAACATGGAATTTATCGACTCTTCAGTGATGCAAAACAGGATCTCTTTTTCTTTTTTTACAATACATCTTTGTTCTAGCATATAATAGGCTTGGCATAATTTGATAAAGTCAGGAACAGAATGAGTGAGAGGGACAATATATCTAGGTAAATTGGATTCCCAAATTGAAATATCTTTGTCCCCCTTTTCTACTGATTTGCAATAGCACCAATTATAGACATAAAGCAAGTTAAATTCTACATAAGGGTCTAGTATTCTATAGTCTAGATCAACTAAAGGGTTGTTCTCTGGAGAAATGACTGGAGGCTGGACTGGTCTAACCACTTCTATAGAATCAGCCGTGAATGCAGGATTTGGTTTGTCGATTTTGAAGGACTTAGGTTGAGGAATCTTTGCAGAAGACTTCTTTTGAGATTTTGGGCCTCCATTCTTGGGGTTACCTGTTTCTTGGTCATTTTTAATATGAATGAAGCAAGCTTAAATGGTTTTCTAAGTTCCTTTACGAGAAATAGGGGTTTCGTGGAAAATTTCTACTGAAAAATGGGGTTTCTGAGTAGGTTTTTTAGGCAATGCAAGGAATTTAAAGCTCAGAACGTGTATTTAAAATCGATTTCAATAGCAAAATGGACCAGGGTATGGAAAAAACTACGAGAAAGGGCAATTAGGGATTCCATGGAAATTTTGACAAAGTTTCCCCTGAAAAATGGACACTTTTTTGCAGTAACTTTGGTAATTATTTGAAATCGATAGGAATTTTGAAATCTCACAGGGCAAGTTCGAAGAAAAGTACCTAGAGGACCAATGGAATTCGGTTGAAGACGTTGCAGAGGTGCTTAGTCTTAAATTTTTTGAAAATGGCTTTGCAGAGGACAACGTAGTACTTTGTAATGGAAATTCAGGGCAATGGACGTCGAAAAATGGTACTGGTAGGTTGAAAATGGCTCTGCAAAGTTTCTCAGGGTTCAAACGTCGTGATTTTGAGGAAAAATGGTTCTGCAATGTTTTTACAGGTTTAAAGCGAAAAGGTGAAAATTTGAATGAAAAATACAATTTTAATGTATTAAACAATGGTATAACCATAGTTAAATGACATTAAACTGCAGTTAAATGGGTGAGGTTTAGGGAATACCGCTAGTGGTATTCGCGCGGGTAAATGGTGGTAAGCAGAAATTAGCTTTTCGAACACGATACAACATGGTGGCGACACGTAAGCGTGGGGTGGTTTGGAAAAACCACCCATTTTGCGTGGCTTTTCCAAAACATCAAACGATTACTTTATGGGCACGAAAATGTATTAGCGTCATCAGATCTGGATTCAATGAGCGAACGGCCACGATCAAAAGGAAAGGTGCGGGGAAAAGGTAAGTTATCGGGTTCACTTTGGGCCATTGATCTTCGGAGATGAAAGATAGATCGGACAGTCGAAATTTTACGCGATGGGGAGAGATAAATGTATTAAAAACTTTCGCGCAAGTGTATTACTGTAGGATCAATTTGATTCTAGGGATCGGACAGTTAAAAATGAATCCGACGGGAGAAGGTTTGGTTTATTCATATATACATAAATGACTTATTCTTATTGGAAAATCAAGTGTTCAGAAGGATTACCAAGGCTTCGAACTGTGGTTAGGGTTTGGGATTTAGGCGTAATGTATGTGGGAAAAAGGTAAGGTTAAGGTTTTAACCTTAGGTTAAGGGACTTGGGGTGGAAAATATACAAGGGAAAGGGTCATTTTTATTGAAGTTTAGTTTAGATGAAACTTCGGCTGATTTTTTATTTAAAACATATATAACATATGTTTTAAACTTTTTCTTCATATATTTTATTTATATGGTATATCAAATCAAGAAAACTTAATTACCATAGGGGCGGGATTAAATATACGGATAAACTTTTAGCCAAAGGGGTTATAAGGGGGTTTTATTTAAGCATGTGGGAATAAAATACTTTGGCTTAAGTTATAATAAGTGGGTTTTTGGGATTTATTTATAAAAGGAGTTATATAATAGGAAAAGGTCAATTGTAGGGAGTTAATACATAAGTTAGAGTTAATATGACAAGGGGACAATGTATCTTTAAAAACACATAAATATAACTAAGAAAGTGAAGATTAAAAAGAAAATTTTCATTATAATAACTTCATCACTTATACTTAGGATAAAATGTGATTTTGAGGGCTTTATGCTTTGAAATGATGTAGGAAGTTAATCAAATGAGGATTAGAGTATCTTTAAGTAAAAATGAAGGTTTAATTAGGATTTTTCAGGGGAAATGAGTGCATGAATGGTAAATGATGTGATTTAGGGATTAATATAGACATTTCACACTTTCAACTGATCAGTCATAGAGCCTTGGGTCCGGTCCCAACAAAAGTCAAGGAAATGCCTTGAGCGTTTCTGACTGATAGTCTAGAATGTTGCCTAACTATGGGAAGGGGAAGTTAGTTATTTTGCAGCCCATGATGAATGATATTTACATTGAGACTTTTCACCTTCTTCTACCTACCCATCTTACCATGCTAACATTTTTTTCTTCCTTTGTAGTAGGTGCATTTAAGCTAGCAACCTTCACAGCATTTATTCTTTCTAAAAGCAAGTAAAACTATCTAATTATACACTTATTTCATCCATGAATCCGGATTAAACTGTTGGATTCAGTTTATTTCTCTACCTAACTACTGAATTGTTAGGATTAAACTATCTAACAACTCATTATTCTCTATCTATAACAAAGGAAATTGAAACAATGACAAGTTAAGATTGAACTGTTTAACTCATCATGGAATAATGGAATTTATTGACACTCTGCCATAGTCAAAAAGTAAAAAGTAGCAGCATTTATGCTTGCTCACTTTCATGTTTTATTCATTTTTTCTTTGGGGTATCTTATTTTTTCTAAGTCCTTTGATTGTTCTTTTAGGACTTTTTTACCCTCTTTTTTATTTATTTGTTTTTTTTTACAAAATATGTGAATACAACTTGCAGAAGGAAAAGTATGTACAAATTTACAAAATTACCAATATTCAAGTCAAAATTATGACTCCTATATTATAGGTTGCTAACAAGGCCTATGCCATGCCTTCTCGCATGCGGAACTTCTTCACTTGGTGGTTCTAAACCATACTATAAGTCCCCACGTTCTATGGTCTAATCCCCATCATACCTATCAACATTCAACTGCTCTTTACACACCTCAAATATAATGACTAGCCTACTCTCATTAATATATACCCCAATAAATACAAGATACTTAGGAACTAAAACCCAAAACCTTGGGCTCACTCATTTTACATATTCGAATTGATATTCGAATGTATCAACTACTCGACCCTCTCGTATTTCAACCGTGATGTTTAATGTATGTTGACCTTGTCAATTCGAACTCCGTCACTTGGTTTCAACCAAATGCATGGCCATTCACATAATTATACAGTACTCCTTATTATAATCTCCACCAATCGTCAAAGATTTTAACAAATCTTGACTTTGGTCTATAACTCAACGGTCATACATAAACCATTCTTGGCTCCACAGTAATTTACCTCTCAATCCGATGGTCGATGGAGCATCACGCCGGTTTGGAGGATCCAACGGACACAATGAAATCTCGAGTAACGAACACGTCCAAGGGTTAATCTGCGATGAGAACAGTTTTATAATTCCGCCCTTGGCCACGTTTCTCACGGAGACATATGTCGCGTCGTTTTCACCAATTCTGCTTACCACCTCCAAACTTGCGCGATATCGCCGATTTTCCAAACGGTGGTTTTACTGTGCACTTCAGTCACAGTTCCGCCTCTTATCTTCTAGGTTCGGTCGAGCTTTCTTTTATTGTACTCCGCCTCTGCTCCTTTAACTCGCATCTTCCTGTACTATTTTTTTTTATTTAATTAAGGACCTGCACTCCATGAGGTTCCTTCACACACCGATTCTATGTATGTGGTAGCACTGATCGAACCTTGAATCGAAGGCTCGAGCACAATTCTCTATTACACTATGGGGAGAACCATAATTTGGACCTTTGCACCCTCTCTACCATGGAATTTCCCACTGTATTACATGAGTCTCAACCACAACATTTCCATACCACTATCCAATGCCACACCGTCCACTGTCATGGCACTTAACACAGGTTATCACACAACTTTATTCATCCGGAAATTCTCACACCGAGTTAAAATAATATCCAATGGGTTCGGGAAAGGCTAGAACCTCTCGCATAGAGGCTAGTAATTCAAGAGAGGACTCGGTTCCTCTTTCAACATACAGGACACCATTAAACCACAATTACCGAGTATGTATTCCAGACTACTATACAGTTGATTATCGGGACACAGAAACCATTCACGCCATAATTAACTCGAAAAATGCACAATACCATTGAAATAATTCTACATTTATGCAGTGAAGTACTTACAACTTTGGCTCGACCAGATCTTTGAATTACTTTGCCCTTCTCCTCTACTCTGTCTCTACGACAGTCCTATGCATCCTATGCGGTTATCTATGCAGGTCTGCCTTATTATGCCTATAAGGCTTATTTTTATACAAACCATGAATCGAATCAACTCCTCTAATGCTCAAAACTCTTCATATCTCTAACTCTGAGACTAACCCTCTGACAGATAGAGACGAACTCTTAAAATTAGCTTAACTTCTGAAACTGACTATCTCTTCAAGTGCCCATTAATCATTTGGGCAGTTACATTTTCTTCTCTAATTAACTAAAAATAACTCAACTATGAATAAATACATGGGGAAATAAAACATGAGACCCCCCTTTACATTTATTTATGGACAAAGGTTGTTTTGAGCCTAATGCCCATGCATCAACAATTGCCATACAACTAAATTTTTTTAGGATACATGTCTCATTCTAGGGGTAGATTCCATATGATGTGTACATCAATCTATTAGGTGTTGGTAAGTTGTGAGTATCTAAGAAATGATAAATAATATCCATACATCATGATCTTGTAATGTGATTATAAATTGTGTCTATAATTTCCATAAAATGTATAAATGATTTGTTTAAAAAAAATCAACACAATCAACCCTAAACAATGCTCATGATGTGGAATGTCATTGGCGAAACCAAAATGATGGTCACATGTTCCATTTATATGGTAATGGTGATCATATATATGTTGTAGCGACACTTGATGTGTAATTAAATAAATCTTAGAGTGTGACTCATCGTGCCATATTTTTTTAAAGCATGATTTGTTTTCCTAGTTTTTACTAATTTGTTAACATATTTTATTCATTTGGAAAGCTAATTAATGATGCTTTAAGTAATTAGGACCTAATGAGAGATCATATTCACATCTTCACTGAAATATATTTGGTAATTTTAGTCACTATATGAACCGCACATGCATGCTACTTAAGAAAAAATGAAATATAAACTATAATACACATCTTATATCTGCCATAACAATTGTCATACAACTTATTTACTTCTAGACACATATGAAATAATTCAAGTAAATGCCATATTATGTGTATACCAATATAGTATGTGTTGGTAAGTTATGAGGATCTAAGAAATGATAGGGTATCCACACATTAGTGCCCTGGTGAATTTTTTGCATAATTTTCTATTTGTTGTAATTTTGTTGCCTGGATTTGTTATAGTTTTCAAATAATACAATTATCTACCAATTGTTCTTTATAAAGAAGAAGTACAATAAGTAGTCACCTAAAAGTGAGCCATGTGAAAATATTGGTAACATGAGTAACCTGGTAAGCTGTAAATGAAAAGTGAATAACCTCCACTCACCAACAGGTGGCAGGCAGGGTTGGAATTTGGATTTCTCTTTACCCGTCACACAATTTTTTTTTGACGTTTTGGTCATTTTTTTTCTAGTCAATAAACGTTACATTTAAAAATTTTCACTTCATTAATGACGTTCTCGTAATAAATTAACCCTTCACCAATAAAATTTTGATTAAAAAAACCTTCCAATATAAAAAAACATGAACGAGCTTTCCCTAAATTGCAATAAATTTATGTTTATTATTAATATTGCATAATCTGTCTTATAAAAATTGCATAATCAGACTAAGAACATATCCTCGGTGCATTTTTTATTGTTGTTGTGATTAAAATAATGAGCCAAAGAATGCTAAGGCTCTCAAATAAATCAATCTATGTATTATTTCTCACAAAATCATGTTGAGTAGTGGAGACTAAGCGCTAGATTTTTTTTTTGTCCTCAATCTCTCTATTAATTATGTCTATGTAGTTATAAAAATAACAAGCCAAAGAAATCTCAGGCTTCCAGAGAAATTAGTCTCTGTGTACAGAAATTAATGATTATTGTTGACTAAATGTTATACCATTTGAAATTGTTGAGCGAAATTAATCAGGCCATGATGTACCATTTGTCAGTATCTAATGCAGGAGCATCAAGGCCAATTTTCATTTTTAAATATGTAATAAAGGGGGGTGTGACATTTTAATTGTTTTATTAATTAATTTTTTATTTAAAAAAAAAATAGGAGATAAATTATAAAAGTGAGGATTTTGTAAATATTCTTTTATTAATTAAAAGGATATGAGAGAAAATAGAATTAGGTAGCAAAATTAGGGAGTAGGAATGCTATGTACGAGACTTTGTTGAGTCCACACCTAAAATGAATTTAAATTAGATTTAGTTGAGGATTAGGTGGAGATATTTTTGGAGTGAATTAAATTCATTATTTATGTATAAATATGAGTGGTGTTTGTGAAGAGAACACACTTGAAAATTTGAAGAGCTGAGGGGAGTGAGTGAGGAGTGGTTTAAAGGGAAAAGAGCCAAGAGGCTGCCCAATGTAATATCTGGCCACAGAATTTTAATATAGTTAAGGGAGTTGATTTGTATGGCTCTTTTTTGCCTTCATGTTTAATTAAGTTAGATGTTTTCCATGATTTTATTGTAGAAACTTTGAGTAATTTTCAGATTCGGTGAAGCAGTTGTGTTCTTATATGCGGGATCTGCTTTCTAGCAGAATTCCTGCATCATTTTTGGTATTAGAGCGAGAGAGCTGTCTGGTTGAAATTGCAATTATGTATGTTGTATATGGGTTTTGATTTCAGGAACGAGCTTGTATGCTGGTGTTTTCCGGATTGAAGAGCGCACTTGCAAGAGAGCGTTTTGATATGAAAGAATACCATGAGGTATGGACGGTGTTGACAGAAGTGGAGAGAACACCTTAAAGCGCATAAACGCTACGATGTATGGATGGTCGAATGACATATTTGGAAAATATAGCTAAGTCGCAAAGGAAACACGGTTTGAGTTAACAATCTACGCTCAAATTCGTGACAACCACGATGTCAAATGCAAGTCGGTTGATCTAATGATGTATTGTGAAGGTCGAAATAAAGTCTAGATCAACAATAATGCATTGAAAAGCTATGCAAGCTGGAAGTTTGATGAATGCTACAGGTAATTATTCCTTTGATAGCGTATTTGCATATCAGTATGTTTTGATGTTTTCTGAGTTGATGGGATTGACCGTAAGTCGGGAAAAAGAGTGTGGTTATGGTGTAGCGGAGCCATGGGCCAACGTGAATGCGTTAATCGTTGTATGATGGAAGGAATGCACAGTTAATCTATCTGGAGTCACCAATAAAAACTTATATATTACCAAGGGCATTGAATGGATGAAGTCACATCGTTTGAAAGACTAAATTTGAAGGCGTTCGGAACCTGCGGGGAGAAGTAATCAAGGTAAATTCTGCGGTGAATTGAAGGGACGCTGATTCAAATTGATAAAGTTTGATTTGTGTGTATTGATACAAACCTGTATGCATCAATACCCATTTTTTTATCAAACAAGTCGATCTTCAGAATTTTAATACAGCCAAACACAAAATTTGAGATCGATCAGGATAATCTATGCGTTAATATAACCTGGATGCATTGCTTGATATCGAAGTGTGTCATTATATAAATGATTTGGTGTGGTCAAAGACGCAGGGGCAGCATGCTGGAAGGCGTAGGGACGAGTTGAGGCAGTGTGGTGTGCAGAGGTAGATGCGGATGAGCAGAGCTGAAGCTGTGGGTAATGAAGTCGATCTGAAGTGTTAACATTCAGCAAGAACAGATTGCATTGAAGTAGTGAATAAATTGCCTGAAGGTGCGTTTGAAAGGACGGTAACAGTCTTCAATTTTTGTATTGCGTGGATCTAGAATGTACGCAGGAGTGAAGGTTGTGACACATTGATTTTATGTTGTTTAAGAGTCGAATTACAAATGGCGTGGTTTGTATGACAGTCTGTAAGTATAAATTGGATTACAGTTGTATTGACCGCTGAATGGCATGAACATGTCCAGAAATTTCATATCGACATTAAGTGGTTGCCTCTCTTATCTAAGGCAGCATATCTACAGCAGATCTGAAGAAATGAGTGTTCAATTAGAAAGGGGCGGATTGTTGAAGTCAAACGAGGTATGTTGGAAATCGTGTTGCGAGGGGGTTAATTACATATTGATCCACAGATATTGGTTCTGGAACTAACCCGCGCTTCAATGAGAGACAGAGGCACTCAAGAAAACCACAGTCAATTCAAATTTAAATGAGTCGATGCATGGGTCCAAGGCGTAATAGCAGTTTTATAATTCTGGGTTCGATTGAACCGTGAATATGTAATAGGTTGAGGAACTACGGTTAATAAAACAAATGGCTGAATTAAGAACTCGTTGAAGAATGTATAGCGCTGGTAGAGATGGGTTCGAAGTTGAGAGAAGCTGAGAGATTTTTCCTATCACATGATAGAGGACTTGTGAATTGGATACTGTTTAATACAGTTTAAATACGTGATGGTCGAAGGAAGAGGAAGCACAGAGTTTTAAGACTCTGTTTGTTTGTTTTGGAATCAATTTTCGCATTGAAGGATTGCATTGGGTACAAAGCTGGGTGAACTACAGTGTCAAAGGAGTTTGCGCAAACACTGAGTTCAACAATGAACGAATGGTAGCCATAAGAGGCGATGGATAAATCAATGATTCAGTCATGGAAATGCTGTGAATGTTTTTTTTAAAAGTCGATCTGCAGCATCGACTTCAAAATGGAACGTAGATTGAAGATATTGCGCATTGAATGCAGTGGAACCTTGGCAATGAGTAATGGCCACAGCCTCTACAGAATCGAGAAGGCTTTTGACTTGCAAATAGGTGAGGATTTTTGTTTTAAAAACCCATCTGATTTTTAAATTGCGTTGCAGGAGATAGTAGAGAAGTAATGGCGCTTTATTTGGTGGCGTTTGTGTTTTAATATCATGAGATTTACCTTAAAAA
Source organism: Pinus albicaulis (assembly GCA_034641835.2). Taxonomy (NCBI): domain Eukaryota; kingdom Viridiplantae; phylum Streptophyta; class Pinopsida; order Pinales; family Pinaceae; genus Pinus; species Pinus albicaulis. Next base: position 112,272 of record JAXQQM020075901.1, on the reverse strand, counting down.
TATGTTCATTATGAAAGTCCACTAAATTGTGTGAATTGTTGAATCAAGAGCAAAGATTCTAGTGCTCGTTAATGGTGGCCAACTATTTAGTCGAAAGTTTGAGTTATGGGATACTAATATCCACTTCATATAGTGACTATTCTGGATTGAATTATGAAGCTTGAATAAAAATTGAAGCCTATGAAGTGAGGTTGAATATTGAATATAATGAGATGGATTCTATTATGTAAGGGTTTTATAACCATATGTTTGACGAGCTTCCACATGTAAAAGTTTATGAATTTTCCAGACATTGAAGGCATTAATTTGAAATGCATTTTTATATGCATCTGACAGTGTGAATGTCGGTTTGCAGCCCTTTGGGTTACTATCAAATAACACATGCATGCTAAGGTGTTGTTTGCAGCAAATTGTAGCAAGAGGTTGCCAGGGATTGGTCCCAGGATAAAGAGAAGCCAAGCACAGCAGGAGAAGTTTCATTTTGATGAATAACAAGTTTGAAGGATTACGGGGAAGTGGCTTAAATGAAATCCACACGTGAACAGATGCAATTCAAAAAGGAAGGGAAGATGATGGTTGATAGTCATTTTCGGACATCTGATGAAGAGTACGAGCGGGAGAAGGCCGAGATAACAATTCACCTTGAATTGTTACTGGAGTTGTTGCAGGAAAATGTGAGAAACTAGACACATGGTTCGACCATGAGAAGGAAGGTGAAGTGGCAGAAGCTACATGCAAGAAGGAAAAAGCAGGTAAACATACAGTTGATGGAGGAGCTGAGGAAGCTCGAGCAGATATTGAGTTGTGGAGATTTCAGAGAGGCTGAGTTGAAAATGGATGTTTCCTTTTGTGGCCCGGAACATGGAGAAATTCTGGGTGAAGAGATTAGTGAGGAGGATCTCATGAACTATTGGGATATTTCAGAAGCATCTGAAGAGGTGATGAAGCCTTTCAATTTTTCTCACAGTTTATGTATGTTTGCAGGATATGCGAAAGGCGGTGAGCAGTCTGATGGAACTGTCACAAAGGAGAATGAAGTTCTTGAGGTAAAGTATGGTATAGAATTCCTTTCAGAGAAGGAATGTGGTGATTGGTTACAATAGGAATAAATCACAAATGACTTCTTGTTTGGGATAAGACAGCAAGTCAAAGCTGTTAAGGAACCGAAAGAAAGTGGAAATGCTAAGGGAAAAATCCAAGGAGGTAAACAAGTATATTTGTTTAATGAGATTGCTGACAAAATTTTACAATGTAATGATGTTGAAACCAGGAAAATTCAGGAAGATTTCCAGAGGGAGAATAGAAGCAGTGATGAGACAGAAGGGAAATCTACAGAGGAACTGAATCAAATGAAGGATTCAGAACAGAAAAGAGAGATGTCGATTGAAGCATCCAGTGAGACCACAAGGTCTTATGTGGTTAAGACTAATGATTGGTGTGTGATTATAGGTACATCATAGAGTGTCGAACAAACTTTGAAGTTTGTTAAAGAAGAAGAGTTGAATCTAAAAAAATTTCAGAATGATGCTGAGATAACAAGATCTCGGGAAAGAATGAAGACAAAGGGGTCTTATGGAAATATTTGGTAGAATATTGAAGCAGGGGAAGAAGGACCATCTGATGATTGGTCAATAGCAAAGGAAGGTATGGAAAGTTGTGTAAAATTTCCAAGTTCTACTCTAGTTGATATTGTTCAGTTATATCGGAAGTTAGATCTCCAGAGGAGAGAGTTGGAAAAGCAAAGGATCTATGTTCAGGGAGAGTTATTGAAAGACACAGAACAGGGAAAAATTTTTCAAACAGATGATGTGGAGGAGGGACTAACTGATAGTCTCATAGAGGAATTAAATCAGCATACTGATGCGCTGATGGATGAGGGAATTTCATAGCAGCATACTGAAATGTTGCCAGTAGTGGAAGGGGCACTGAAGCCTTATGTTTTTTATTCCAACAATTGTTTTGTGAGTACAGGTTTTATTGTAGATGCTAGAGAAAATATATTAGACAGAGAAATTGAACTGATGAGGCAGATGATGATGAAATTATCCCGGAAGAAGCCAACAGCAGTAAAACAAGGAAGAAGCAGCAAGAGAAAGACAACAGAAGATTGTGAAAGCATAGCAAGTGGGGCAATGCAGCATAAAGTGTGGAGACCTGGAGAAGAACAACAAATAGAAGCAGCAACAAGTGGGAAGTTGCAGCACAAGATATGGGATCCAAGCATACACAGATTCGAACACATGATCAGGCGATCATGATTAATTTCAACCTTGGGAGTCTGATGCAGGAGCATCAAGGCCAATTTTCATTTTTAAATATGTAATAAAGGGGGGTGTGACATTTTAATTGTTTTATTAATTAATTTGTTATTTAAAAGAAAAAAAATAGGAGATAAATTATAAAAGTGAGGATTTTTTAAATATTCTTTTATCAATTAAAATGATATGAGAGAAAATAGAATTAGGGAGTAGGAATGCTATGTACGGGACTTTGTTGAGTCCACACCTAAAATGAATTTAAATTAGATTTAGTTGAGGATTAGGTGGAGAGATTTTTGGAATGAATTAAATTCATTATTTATGTATAAATATGAGTGGTGTTTGTGAAGAGAACATGCTTGAAAATTTGAAGAGCTGAGGGGAGTGAGTGAGGAGTGGTTTAAAGGGCAAAGAGCCAAGAGGCCGCCCAATGTAATATCTAACCACAGAATTTTAATATAGTTAAGGGAGTTGATTTGTATGGCTCTTTTTTGCCTTCATGTTTAATTAAGTTAGATGTTTTCCATGATTTTACTGTAGAAAATTTGAGTAATTTCCAGATTCGTTGAAGCAGTTGTGTTCTTATATGCGGGATCTGCTTTCTAGCAGAATTCCTGCATCAGTATCTATTTTCTCATGTATGAAAGTTGAAGTACCATTGAAATTTTAATAACTAGAATATATATATATATATATATATATATATATATATATATATATATATATATATATATATATATATATATATTTAATTATTTATTTATTTATTTATTTATTTTTATTTATTTTTAATTTAATGATTAATAATAATTAAATTAAAATTCTTAAAAGATAAAATAAAAGCCTAATAATCACGACCTATTATGATAATATAAAAATATAGAACTCAGGCTGAACATAGTTACAAAGATACCAAGAAAAGAAGAGTGCATCTGCATGATAACCTCTTTCTTGACAACCTATGAATGCCATTCTCAATGAAGACTCAAGACTCAACTGGATTGGATTGTGTATCAAAACAGTAGGAATGAATCAAAGTTCAATGAATGAATAACTTGATCTAGAAAATTTATAGGGAAAGGTAACTTGACTATCAATCTACTAAACCTCACTTCCATGATTAAAAAAACACCCCCACCTTCTCAGTGGTCCCATCATGGTCCACCTATTGAAAAAAAACCAACAAATATTATTTTTTATATATTTTTGCATGGCCATTTGACAATGATTTACTATGGTTTTCCTACTAAATTCCAATGGATGATTATTCAAAAATATTGAGAATTAGTTTATTCTCAAGGCATAGCCAAGAGTCTTATTGGATAATTATAGATTACCTCTCCATTGGATGATTGTACATTTTTCATCTACTTTTTCACGTGAGTTTCAGTTGATGCTAGATCTTTGCCTTCTATTTCTTTAGTGAAGCTAAGATTTAACTTTGATCTTACATTAATAACTATACTTGCATGAATATCCATGCCTTTATACTTCCCCACTGTGGTCAATGTTGATGTATGGCCTTGGCCCATTGATCTTACAATTAACTCACTATTCATATTAAATTTTCTCCAATTCAGACCAATAAAATAAGGAAAACAGAAAATGAAGTCTTGATTTTTCTTTCCAGTGCTCCTACATAATACAAATACTCTTAAAAACACTACTTCATAACATAATATCGACACTACTTCATGTTGGGGCAGATTGGCATTCTAATTTTTTAGTGCTATAGCCGTACTTTTTCGCTTCTTCACTAATCACAACCTTGGAAGTTTGCAGGGCAGCGGGCTTTATTCTTTCTTTGGTGTTTTATGTAAAAGAAAGGATTTGTGAAATCTCTATAATAGGAAGGGGAGAAATAAATTGATTCTAATTTTAAAATATCAATAATGATAAGTGGCAATTCCTTTATTAAATTTCTAATTTTGAGTGAGCCAAAAAAGTAACTTTCCTTACTTTTTGAGTACAACCTTGCAATTGTGAAGAGGAATAGTGTTGCTAAATTATTGGTAAGTGGAAATTAAAGGGCATAAGAACATTTTTGAAAAAATTTCAAATGTCAAAATTAAGTCTTCTATCCTTCCTAGCACCTCACGGAAAATGGGAATCCGCAAATTCTAGTCGTCAAATACGTGAAAAATGCCTTATGACGGGCAAAATGGAGGACTGGTACTATACTGCTACATGAGTTAGGGTTTCATGTGGCAACAGGGAACCTTGTAAAATTTTTCAAGGATAGGAAAGGAGAATATTGTTAGTTAATCATCACCATTTAAAAATTGTGTCCTAATTTGAAACAATAAGACTACCCAACTATTTCATTATTTAATTTTGATTGTGTAATACAAAAAAATATCTTAGATAACTTAAATAATGTAAGAAATTTTGCAAAAATTTAGTGGAGAGAACCTTCAATTACATTTATTTTGAAGTTCCACTTGCATTTTAAGCCATTTTAATTAGTCTTTCATGGCTATTCTAGTAAAAATTTCAACCTCTTGTAGAAATTTGTTTGTCACTTGTATTAGAAATGAAAAAATCAAATGTAAATAAAAATGATTTGAAATGAAAAAATCAAATGTGCACTACATAAAAATGTTTTTTTAAAAAACTACATTAACGTTTGATATCACGTGCACATTCTCCCTCAGCTCTTGCAAAATGGTAATTTCTTACTACAGGCCCTTCCTCCTATAGTAGGGTTGACCCTATTTGGGTTTTTTTGGAGCCTCTGAGAATAAAAAGGTTGTGATTGATTACGGGGCACTTCCTATAGTTGTGGAACGTCTTACCTCTAGGAATGATAATGTTCGAGAACAGGTAGCACGTTTATTTTAGAGGCATAAAATTATTCTTCCCAACTATCTTTATATGTCTGTAATTTTGGAATTTGAAATAAAAAACTAGTACCCAACTTTGAGTTCAACTGGTGTTTGTGTAAGGCTATTTGGGCTTTGGGAAATATTGCTGGAGACTCTGCAACATTTAGGGATCTTGCCCTTAGTCATGGAGCTCTGAGGCAGGTGCTTGCCCAGTTGAATGATACTACCAGAATTTCAATGAAAAGAAATGCTACATGGGCTCTGTCAAATTTTTGTCGTGGTAAACCCCAACCACTATTCGAACAGGTAAGCAGAATACGTTTTCTGCCTCTTCCTCTTAGCTCGCAGATACTGTGGATTTTTTTTATAGATCTTGGTGTTTGGTAGATTTGGACGTAATATGGACCTACGCGCTTGTTCATTACAATGACTTCGTCATCGGGTTTTAGAAAATGCTCAGAAATTTGGGTTTCACAAGGGGATTACCCTTGCTTGCAATTATCGATTATCAATCACATTCAAAAAAATTCTTTCGTAGCATTTCTGAGCTCTTTGTAGGTGAATTTTCGAGGAAATTTCACAATATCTGAACTAAATTTGTCTGTTCTTTTCAATAGTCTGCCCTTGTAATAGAACCAGACAAACAATCTAGTGGCCAATGCAACAACAACAACACCTCCTGTTGCAATGCCTGCAATTCACCCTCTCTGCAAGCATGAATGACTATGGCACCCTCTTTTGTGAAGAGGTATTGGATTTGAAGGTACTATTTTCCATTAGGATCGTGGAATTCAACATCCAAAATAGTATCCAATTCCACTGCAATAGTATTCCTCGGCGAGGGAAACAGTTCATTAAGACCTATTGGACTCATCACACCCAAATAGCCTCCAGGGCTACCCAAAGTGTGATCATCTGGAGCAATAACAAATGCTAATCCATCCCCAATTGAAACAATAATAGGACCCACATTGGTTACAGAAAATGAGAAACACGTTTTGAAAGAAGAAGAAACTTTTGTATTAGGGTCCAGAAATCTAACTGGTCTATTGTACAATGCCCTACCTACACTTCAAATTGGTAATCCCAACTCCATGCTAAGGCTGACTATGCCATTCTTCAGATGAGCATCTTAACCTGAAGTTTGATTCCAAAAAACCCAAGTCCCCTGTTCTATGCCCAAGACCTCTGTTACAATGAGTAGAGTTCTGAGCGAAAAACTTCACAATAGGAAGCAAAAGAAACATCGTAAAATTGCTCTACTTTAGACTGATAATTTTTTTTGCGAAAATTCAACTGTGGACAGTAAAAACATAATATCAAACACAACCAATCCACAATGGAATTTGAACATGAGGATTTATAACCACAGAAAACCCTCTCTAGGTTAAAAGAATTCCAGAATGGCTTTAAGATTCTACTAATGAGCGCTTACAACACCATAGCAATTACTGTCACAATGAAATCTGTTGGAAGCAAAGCCCTTGTACAGTTTCTACATTTCCACAGTAGAAGCAAGAATCTTGCTATCTCTCATGATATGGTTTCGTGGTCAAATCCTTTGCTATGGTTGTCTTGTTCTGCTAAACGTGGATCTGTCTTAGCTCTGGCTTTGGTTCTCATTTAGGATCGTGGCTATCTGATCTTGCTGTGGCTTTGACTATACAAACTTGTTCAATAGGAAAATTTTGACTCTGCTATATATAGGAGCTTCAATGGGTGCTCTCAAACACTTTTTTGGGCAGCTTTTTTTTGTCTCTGATTCAAGGCAGAACTATGTTGGCCTTGGTTTTTTAGTCCTTCGAACTTAGTTCTCTCATATTTTCCATCCTAACCCCAGTTTGCTACCGAGAAAGACATAACTTCACGATATCAAAATTGACTATTTTTGGCCATTTATCTTTAGTAATAGTACAACTTTAATTTGGTGCATTCGTACAGTATCTGAAGAGCACTCTCAAGTTGTTATTCAGTATTTTAGCATAACTACTACATTTAACTGCCATTCTCTAATATTTATATCAACCATAAGCATTCTTAGGGTAGTTCCACGTTTGTGAAGCAGAAGGAATGCTTCTGACAGCTTCTTATCATAGTGGTACAATTATGTTCACAATTTATCTTTTATAAACCTCCAATTTTCCAAACGTAGTAGAGACTATAGTTTGCATCTCAAATTTTGGACAAATTTGTTTAGTATTCTACAGAAAATGCATTAAGAATAAAAAAATCCCACAATTTGTAAAAAGCCCACAATTTTGTAAAAAGCTCACAATTTTGTAAAAAGCCCACAATTTGTAAAAAGCCCACAATTTTGTAAAAAGCCCACATTTTATTAAAAATATAAACAATTTGTAAAAAGCCCACAATTTTGTAAAAATCCCACAATTTGTAAAAAGCCCACAATTTTGTAAACAACCCACATTTTGTAAAAATCTCACAATTTGTAAAATGCCCACTTTTATTTTCTTTTTTCTTATATATTGAGCTCCCATTGAGTTCAACAAGTCTTGGGTTTTCTACACCATTGAGAGAGATTTATTATTTTCTTTATAGGATAATTTGCATCAATGGAAGAAAACATTAGAGGTGGAAAAAAAATTCAAAAGGGTGAAAGGGGTGATTGTAGAGTTTATTGCCCTTGTAAAAAATGTTGTATGAGAAATAATGTTAGAGTTTTAATAACAACAAAAACAATGCATTGTAGGAAATATGGGCACATTGATGATGGATCGAATGACTATCGTCCCGTGGTAATTAATTATCTATCTTCATTTTGATTATATCGTAAAATTTTATATTATTTTAATATTTTTTATATGCGCACTAATGTTTAATTATTAATTTTTGTAATTTTCATAAAGGCACAGTTGCCCCCCAACTTTTTGCAAATGATCAACCAGCTTCCACAGCTAAATAGTAGTAGATTAGATGATGTTGCACCAGTACAAGAGAATATTGCAGCAAATATTAGTATTGGAAATGATGTTGTACAAGGTGAAGAATATGAAGCGAATGATGAAGGTAATTTTAATGATCCCATGGAGGTAGATCATGATGACAGTAATGAGACAGTTCACATTAATGATGGGACAAATCAAATGCTCCAAGACTTGTATGGTGATTCAGATGATGATGGTGGAGATAGCAGTGACGGTATTTATGATGTACCTCTGATTGAAAGGTCAAGTGAACGAATTTTTGAACACTCAAATGCAACTCTTCTCTCTGCTACATTATTGCTGGTGAACTTAAAGGTTATGAATAATTTTTCGAACAGATGTATGACACAACTCCTAAGGTATGAAATATGTATATATGATCACATATATGTAAATGTTGATTATTTTCCCTTTTTTTAGTTGTAATAAATGTGTAAAATAATAACTTATATATATATATATATATATCATAATTATCAAAACCGACCGGTTTGAATCGGTAACCGATCAAACCGGCCGGTCAAGAGGGCTGCCGGTTGGAACCGGCCTTGCAACCTGGTCAATAGCCTATTCTCACATGTTTTGGCCAGTTAAACAGACCTAATCGGCTGATTAAGTACAGAACCGACCAGTTTATGCATAAACCGGCCAGTTCCGTACTTAACCGGCCGGTTAGGTGCTCCTCCATGAGTTGAAAATTCCTCAGTGTCTCCTCCATGAGCTGCAAATTCCTCTATTATACTAGCAACAAACTTGTCTAATAACTCATACTCAACACCTTATAGCAGCAACAATACACATGATGACTAATAAATACAAGGCTAGCTAGCATAAAATCCCTGGCAGCATGCAACTCATCAAGTGTACTTGATGACAATTTACGTTCTCAAAATAATTAGCTGCAACCTTATTTCACACTCAGCTAGGAACTGTCAGACCCTCTCTCTCTGCTCACACATAGCAGCAGCATAGATACAAAACATTTCACATAGCATACAAGAAATTTGATCATGGCATCAAGAATGATGCAAATGGTCTGACGCCACTCAAGGGACAAAAACATACAACCTAATGAAAATGTGATTAGCAATAATAAATTGACCACTAGAAAATTCCCGCTTGGAAATGCACTAAACTGGCCACTAAGTTTTCTGGGTTTTAATGAATCTTTTCACTGATAAATTTCGTCAAACACATTGTGAGCAGACAGCTGAAGTTGTAATGCTCTCTCAAATTGTTAAAAATAGCACTAATAGTGGGTTTCATAAACCAATTCAATACCTGTAAGTGTTGTAGATGTTTTTCTAGAAATTTATTGCCAAGCAAACATAGATAATGAAGAATACAAGATCTTCAAAATGTTGGTTTGATTTATATATATACTGAACCCAGAATTGTCTTTAAGGATGATACAATGAATTGACAACAGATCTGAGCAGGGACAGATTGTATATTATAATATTAACTTAGCAATAAAACACAATGAATAATATAAGAGAAACCTGATACATTACTTCAACAAGTTTGCTTATGTATTTTTCGATGATATGTATTGCATTTGGTGCCATTTTGATATATTCACCTTTGCATGGTATATAAATGAGCAAACTTTTCATATTTTGTCTCTATTGGCTTGGAATCATGGTTGCAAATCTTAAAAATAGTTTTTTTTTTGTTAAAAAATAATTAGTTAATGTATTTTTTTTAAACCGGTTCATTGAGAGTTGACCGCTACTGGTTAGACCGGTTCCGGTTCGAAACCCGGTTCATTAGCTCCATTGGTCTGGTCACCGGTTCCGGTTTTAATAACTATGATATATATATATATATATATATAGATATATCATAGTTATTAAAACTGGAACCGGTCTAACTGGTAGCGGTCAACTCTCAATGAACTGGTATATATATATATATATATATATATATATATATATATATATGATTAATAATCTTTACAAGACACTAGTTTTTGTTTATGTTGTAGATTGTTGGGTGAATATTTGTTACCATCGCCAAATACTTTACCTCGAACATATCGAGATCTACGTGCTATTATGAAACACTTTGGAATGGAATATAACACTATAGATGCATGTCCTAAAGATCATATTATATATTACAGAGAACATGCGTTGAAAACAGAATGTCTGAAATGTGGTACCATTAGATATCGAACATATCAACTAACCAAAAATGTGCCTCAAAAGGTTCTTCTTCATATTCCCATAATTCCACGTTTTTGGCGAATGTTCAGGTGTAATAGCATAGCACAGTTTATGGATTACCATTCAAATAATAGAAGTGGAAATGGTGTTCTTCGAATGCCTGCAGATGGTTCTGCATTTAGAGAAATCGAGGAAAAATATGTAGATTTTAAAAATGAACCTCGTAATGTCAGGCTTTCATTGGCAGTCGATGGTGTTAATCCATTCGGAGAGCTTAGATCTACTTACTCAGTGTGGCCTATTTTCGTTATCAACAATAACATTCCTCCTTGGATGTCAATAAAGAGGGAACACATAATGCTGACTATGATTATTCCAGGTATTTGATACATTATTTATTTGAATGTAACATTTTCATTTCTCTCGTTGTTTGCATAAATATATATTTTATTTATTTACTTACTTATATATACATATATCATGGGAGTAATTATTATGTACCGTAATTTTGAACAATTAGGTAAGTACCAGGTCAAATATATGAATGTATATATTGAGCCTCTTATCGATGAGCTAATACAGTTATGGCATGGCATCACTATGTATGACATCACTAAACCAATCAAGAAGAAGAGATTTCAATGTCATGGAATGCTTGTATGGACAATTCATGATGCCCCAGGACTAACACATGTTTGTGGTATGTAATATTTCATTGCACTTTAATATGATACATAATTATCTAAATTAGATATACCATATTGCATGTTTTAAAAATGATCTCATAGTATATTAATTGTTATTGATCCATCTATTTCAGGTCTTCAAACAAAGGGTAGATTTGCATGTCCAGTTTGTGGCCCTAAGATGAAGTATCGTCATTTTCCAGACTTAAGAAAGATGGTGTTTGATGAGTTTAGGAACTTCCTCTCTAGGAACAATAAGTATCATACTAATGAAAAACATCTTTTCAATGATAAAGAAGAAAATATATTAAAACCACGAAGAATGACACCTCAGTTGTGGATGTTGGAATATAACAGAATTAATAATCGTCAAGCAGCTGGTATGTAATTTGTGTGTATATATATATATATATATATATATATATATATATATATTATTTGTTTATGTAATGTTTGGAATTTTTGTTTTAACTAATGAATTTATTTTATTGTATTTTATAATTAATATTGTTCTAATTTATTTTATTCTTTGATATCAAGGTCATCATCGCGGTGAAGGTACTAATATTGTACTTCCACCTGGAATGAAATGTTATCCTTCTCAATTCACGAGGTTGCCCTACTATGAGGACCTAAAAATAGCTCATTTGTTTGATACAATGCATGTCGTGAAGAATGTGACAGAAACGTTATGGCAAACCATAGATGGTGCACATGATAGAGATAAAATTGACAAAATTTGTGCTGACATTGAGAAATCAAATCATGCAATGAAAAGTGTGATCGACAGATCAAATAACAATGGAGGTCGAAATTATAATAATATTCCATGGTTATTAACAGAACAACAAAGAAATGACGTAAAAGAGGTCGTTAGAAGAATTAAATTTCCAACAGGTTTTTCTTCAAACATAAATAATATCTTAACGAAGAAAGGTGACTTCAATGGGGTGAAAACACATGATTGGCATACCTTTGTTAAGGTAATTTTTTTGGTATACGTTTTTGTATGTTATTGCTTGAATACATATTTTAAATTTTCCTTTTTTCTGTTTAAATTGGAAACCAATAACGATTCATTTTTTATTGTTATAGAATTTTCTACCTGTATCTCTCCCAAATGACTTCGACAACAATGTCAAACAAGTTATATATGGTCTTAGTAAATACATGAGGTAAGTATTTTTGACTTATACGCAAAATCTAATTGCTACAATTTCTTTTCGTACTTGATGAAATGATGTATTAATTTACTTGTAATGAAATATATATTATGTTTCATTGAAATAACCTTGCGTAATGATTTGAAAATGGTTGTTATTGAAAGAAATCCATCAAGATGAAATAAAGTATTGGAAGAGAGAAATTCCTCAGCTAATGTGTGAAATGAAAAAGTATCTACCTCCAACATTTTTCAATGCACCAGAACACTACTTGATACACCAAGTTGAGGAGATTGAAATGTGTGGAACAATACACACAAGGTCAATGTGGATGGTCGAGAGGCACCTGAAATCCTTGAAGGCTTTGGTTAGACAAACAGCACAACCTGAGGGTTCTATGGTGGAGGGATATGTGTTATATCAATCCATGGTGTATATTAGTCATTATCTTCCTATATTAGTTGTGCCAGCCATGACGGCAGTGGATTGCATTTGGGATGTGAACTCCATCAAAAAATTTGAAGTGGAGCACCTGTTGGGAAAAGGTAGAATGAAGAAAGTGAGAGGTAAAAGATTTATTATGTATAATACATATAATTTTTCATTTTTTTACATCATGTATATGATCATTATATTCATTTAGGTATTATTCTTTCATATTTTATTAATTAATATAATTTACCATGGTTATAAGTAATATTTATTAGTATTGGTGAATTATTGTTTTTTATTCAGGTGCTCAAGATTATGAGGCACTACTTTTATACATTGCAAACAATCTTGAGTGGATGAGTGAATGGATTGAAACATGTAAAGCACGTAACGACGGTAGGTTATCATGGAAACTACTATCTAAATTGATTAGAGAAGCGTCTCGTAGTGGAGATGGAAACGTTACGGACAGGGAAATCGATTTAGAATATGGTTTGAAAGATATAAAGGTAAGCAATTAATTCACCTATTTTATTCATTACTTATTTTATACTATATTTATAATGTGACAATAAGCATGATTTTTCAGTTAATTTTCATGCTGTGTAAATTATATGATTAATTATTAATTGAGAATGCATATTTTTCATGTTTGGCATATTGCAGTTGAAACACCACAAGGCTATGTGGTGCAATGGTTGTAAATTTCACATTAAACAGTTGGATCATAACAAGAAAACTTCTGATAGTGGTATAAATACAGTATTCTAGGTCACTAATGTTTCCTCCAGGAGTGACAGACATCCTCGAGAATCTGAAAATAGATATTATGGGTTCTTAGATGATATAGTTGAGTGTGACTTTAATTCCTTCAAAATAGTTTTGTTCGACGTCAAATGGTATAGGCTACGAATGAATGTACGTGATGATGATAGAACACTTATTCAACATGACAATGGATTTCCAATGGTTAAAACATTGCATTTTGAAGTAGGAAAAGATCACTATGTTTTTCCAAGCCAATGCGAACAAGTCTTTTACTCAGAGGTTCCAAGTGAGAACGAATGGTCATTTGCTATTAGATATGATCCAAGAGGAAGGCCAGTAAAGTATACTGTAGAGGAAGAAGATGATATTGATCAAGAAGAAGATGATGTAGTGGCAGATGAGCAAGAAGATGCATTGACAGACGAATAAGATATCTTAGAAGATGAACCAGGCATAGGAGATGAGGCAACAATTATTGATGATGATGTCAATGAGAATATTATTGAAAATGACATAATTGATGATGATGATGACATGGTCAATCATTTCAACACGATTTCTGAATCAGATGTTGATATAGATGTCGATCAGTTGGATGAAGATCAAGAAGGTATAGAAGAAGAATATTGATACAGATGTTATGTTCGAGCATGAGCTAGTATGTTATACCTTTATATTTTAATATGTAGGAATTATTGTCTTTAAATAATTTACTAATTATGTGGGTTTGTTGCATGTTGTTTATTTTTTCAAACCAATAAATAATGGCCTTACTATTGTTTATTATTTCGCAGGATTTGCAGGATTCATTTGATTCTATGGTCAGGTCTCTGAAAAAACCAATTAAACGCTTAAATAGTCAAGATCTGGAAGACAAGCTTTACCCCCACCATAAATTGCTGAAAAACCGGCCTTCAATTCAGCTTGTTGTGCTAAAGACAAGGGTGGATTTGCATGATCAGTTGAATGAAAATGAATCAGATATTCGGGATGTTTTTGAGGGTAGATCCATAAGCCCCATAGATTAAGATCACATTGCTGCAGAATTTCTGTCTGCGTTGAAGCACAAGTATAGTGTTGTATCGAAATAAAATCAGGGGACAACTATACCAAGTCTAAATCAACTAAATCTAGTTCTAGTGCTCTTGAACTTACCGAATTAAAGCCAGAAGTAGGATTTACAATATCTAATGGGAACGAGTATGGCAGTTCCAATATTATATTGGATGTCCGAAGCACTGCGATAGGCACTGGACCTGATCGTCATGAACCCCAACTTCAATGTGATGAAAATGTGGACTTTGATGATGATCAGGAAAACAAGCCAAAGCATTTTGGCAATATTGAAGAAACTGAAGAGGTTTCCTATGATCGATTGAATCAAATCAGCCATAAGACATCTACTGTAGGCTGGTTTGTATCAGAAGGAGAATCGGTTTTGCTTTCCCATGATGATGGATGTTGCTCTTTTCACGATATAGCAAATTCAGAGGTGTTGAGGTTTTAATTATTGTACTTAATTTTGGGGTTTATGGGTGTTATAATTTATACATTTTGGGATTTTCTATTAGAAATAGGGAAATCTGGAAGACAGGCTTTACCCCCACCATAAATTGAAAAAAAAAAACGGCCTTCAGTTCAGCTTGTTGTGCTAAAGAAGAGGGTAGATTTGCATGATCGGTTGAATGAAAATGAATCAGATATTCGAGATGTTTTTTAGGGCAGATCCATAAGCCCCATAGATGAAGATCCCATTGTTACAGAATTTTTGTCTGCGTTGAAGCACAAGTATAGTGTTGTATCGGAATACAAATCAGAGGACAAGTATACCAAGTCTAAATCAACTGAATCCAGTTCTAGTGCTCTTGAACTTACCGAATTAAAGCCAGAAGCAGGATTTACAATCTCTAATGGGAACGGGTATGGTAGTTCCAATATTGGATTGGATGTCCAGAGCTCTGTAATAGGCACTGGACCTGATCGTAATGAACCCCAACTAATTCAATGTGATGAAAATATGGACTTTGATGATGATCAGGAAAACAAGCCAGAGCATTTTGGAAATATTGAAGAAACTGAAGAGGTTTCCTGTGATCGATTGAATCAACTCAACCATAATACATCTACTGCAGGCTGGTTTGTATCAGAAGGAGAATCGGTTTTTCTTTCCCATGATGATGGATGCTGCTCTTTTCACAATATAGCAAATTCAGAGGTGTGGAGGTTTTAATTATTGTACTTAATTTTGGGGTTTATGGGTGTTATAATTTATACATTTTGGGATTTTCTATTAGAAATAGGGAAAATCCTAGGGGTTGGATTATTCTGATGGTTTAAATTTCTATATTTGAAATAAAATTCACCAATTTCTATAAAAAAATGATTTGCCTAAATATTTGATGTAGTTTAAATAGGATGTAGTTCATTTCAAAAATTGTTGAAATTTTCTAGAAACTATGATTGGGATTTCAAGAATATTTATGCACTCTTTAAATGTTCCCTTAACATAAATGGAATTTGATGTATGAGTAATACTCAGTATTTTTTTTTTCCAATCTCCAGGAGAAGGCTGAATATAAATCTCCATATGGGCTTACCCCAAACATGTGGGGTGATTGCTGGTTGATCAGAGCAGCTGGTTCAGATGGTCGCTCTGGTAAATATGTTGTGGCAGCATCTGCAGGTTGTACATTGGACTCAGGTTTCTGTTCATGGGAATTTTATAATAAAGAAATTATGGCTTTCTATACTGAATCAGAGGCCTTCACTTCAACGTCCAGTCCCATCTCTCCAGTTTTGGCAGAGAGGGATGTCTCGGGGAGAAATTTTGGGTTTGCAAATGTTGTGCCAGAGAATCAACATTGGTGGTATTGGCCATGTGGGCCTCTATAGTATCTACTGCTAGTGCCCAAAAGACAGTTAATAGTTATGATATTCATGATGGAGATCCTGTGATTTCAATTTGTTTGTTTTGAAAGTTTATGTTTCATAGTAAATCATCAATGGGCTCTGAAATTAGGCACATTGAAATCTTGGATACATATTTCATGCCAAAATCAGTTGTATCTTCCATAAATACACAATATTGGACCACTCTGTATAAATCTGCTTCGTAGACAATATTACATATCCCTCATTATACAGGTGGTGTTCTTACATGCATAGCAAAGGCATTGTTTTGGCAATCATTTTATAAGTCACTAGATATTGTGGGTACAAGGATCTAGGGTCTCCACATGAAACTGTGTTGCCCGAAGACTCACTTTTCCTGTCCTTAAATTTGTAAACATAGTAGTATTCCAATGATTCTTTCATTTTGTATGCATAATATGATTTTTTGTCAAATTCCATAATTTTTTTTAATTTTTATCCATCCCAGTTTTGTTGTGAATGCATAGGTTTTTGGATCAACACAGATCTGTTATATCTTTTTACTTTTCCTTTACTAAATATTTTAAATTTCTAGTTATATTTAGAGGTGTCTTTTAAGGGATGAGGGGAATTACTTGGATTTAGTGTTGCCCACTCTCAATAGAGGCTTACAGTAAACTATGAAACATTTTGATGTATATCACTGGTAGTTGGGGCAGCAACAAAATTAGTTTCATGCTTCAGTAGATTTATTCTTCTTGGAAAGCTTTCAGCTAACAAAAAAACGGGAATGAAACATGCAACCAGTCCCCTTCCTTTTATTGGACCACCTGCTTTCTTTTTATGAGAGCATCTACAGGCTAAAGTTACTAGAAGTGGTCAAAAGTGAGTTTGGTTATTTGGCAAAGTCCAACTATTCTTAGCCCTCAACAATGTTTAAATACTTCATAGGCATGTTAACCCCTCCTAGACTGTGTTGCGTAAGTGGGTTTTGCAAAATTTTATGCACTTAAGGTTAGACTCAAATTTTGAAATTTGATGTAATTAGGATTATATTCAAGTGCTGGCCAAATTGGTAAAATTGATACTCAGCCATAGCTGAAAGGGAGTAATATGCAGTGGAGTCATTCTATGAAATGATTCAATTTGGCACATGAATCTCACATATAAGGGCCATTAAAATCCCATGGATGGAGACTGATCAAGATTCAACATTGATGTTACTATTAGTGGAGTTGGGTATGGCACAAGTACAATAAAAATACTGGAAACAATAGTAACATCATAGATTCAGAATCTTAATCTCTATATTAAATGAGCGTTAGAATGTAACTTGATTTCAGTAAAATCTCTAACAGGTTTGTTCTAAATCGGACTTGAAATGCTCACTTGTAAAGATGTTTGAGGCTTGAGGTTGTATGACACTGCAAAAATTGACCTGTTGAGTACATGATGACATTAGGTCATTGTGAAACTGAATATATGCTACTTCGATATGAAGATTGATTGCAGAAACTGTGTTTTATAAATAATGTTTCCAATGAAACTTAAAATGGCTCTTGTTGTGCTGAAAACATCTGTCATATTTAATCTACTATCAATTTGAGTGACAAGGGTAGCTAAACCACATGAAAATGCTCTGAAGATGTTACAGATGCATGGAAGCTCTGGAAATTTAGCCCCTCACTATGTTATCTGATGCAGGGGCATTAGGCCCAAGACAACTTTTGTACATAAATAAATGTAAAGGGGGGTATCATGTTTTATTTCCCTATGATATTATCCATAGTTGAGCTAATTTAGTTAATTTGTATAGAAAATGTAACTGCCAGAATGATTAATGGGCACCTGAAGAGATAGTCAGTTTCAGAAGTTAAGCTAATTCTAGGAGTTTGTCTCTGTCTGTCAGAGCGTTAGTCTCAGAGTTAGGAATTTGAAGAGTTTGTGAGTCATCGAGAAATTTGAATCGATTCATTGTAAGTGATATAAAAATAAACCTCCGTGACAGAGTCGATAGACTTGCACAGAAGACCTGCAAAGAGAACTGCATAGAGCTTCATAGGGAAGAGGAGGCCATTGTATCGAAGATATGGCCGATCAGGACGAGGAGACTGTAAGAAATTTCATTTATATAAGGAATATGTTAGTATTATATGTGCGTTGATTGAGTAATTTTTCTGTGTGTGACTATATGTACGCATCCTGGTGAAAGATAATTGAAATCTCGTGGTAATTAAGAAACCCTGTGATGAGGTTATGTCCATATAGACTGGTTGAGTTCTCGGTGGAACACAAGCTAATGACTCAGGACATATGAGCATTGGTGAATTCCACAGATAACTATGTCAAACAGTTGGGGAATTTCTCTATAATCAGTTGTGTGAACAGAGGGTGAATTAGGTTAATGACATTCCCGTGCACCTGTGGTAGAGCAAGGAGATGTTGTGATTGAACCTCTGTGAGCTAGGTAAAACCTCGTAATGATTGTTGTGAATTTATAGGAGATTGAATGAACCAAGAGCCGGTGTATCGATTTGTAGAGTCGATACTAACCTTGTTGGAACTATAAGACATAAACTGTGGCATATGTAATGCGTCATGACTCCTCGAAATGGTCGTGCCCGAGTTCGTTTTTTATGGCTGCGTGAAGGATGAACAACGAGGAATATTTCAATGGCAGTAAGGTGTTGGTAAGCAGACGGAACCTGGAGTAAGAGTAGTCGTAACCTTGAGGACCGCACAGTAAAGACAGGTTTCCAGCATATCGCACCGCCTTTGTATGGTAAGCGGTATTCCCCATTTGGACGTGATCAATGTCATAGGCCGACACGTGGCCTTGAGCGGTTTTGAAAACCCACTCTCATCGCAAGTTAACAATCATGCAACTAACTTGCGCGATATCCAGTTAGATCATTGGATCGTGAAGACCAGAGCGACGTATTATCCATCCATCGTTGGATGTGGAAAGGCCGCTAGCACTGGGCCCCACGCGTATATATGTCGACTATTTTTGTCCTAACTAAGGTTCAACGAAGGTATGTGTGGTTTTTTGCATTGACAAAATTTTATTCATATTTATGTGTCCAAGCCTCATATGAAGTCCCAGTTATAAAGTGAATGCCATCACTAAAGGTTAGCGGGGTCCGATCTTATTATATGATTGTTTATAGTTGAAGCGCTGCGGGGTGGTTTATTATATTAATATTTCACGGTCGAATTATGTTCATAACAATTGGAATGCCCACAATTCATAACAAATATTGGAGATTTACTGTCCTGTTTTAAAGTTTCTATTTTTTTTTAAATTGAACCCGCCATTGGTATACCGATGCTTTGTAAGTGTCACTCTTCGGATGCCTTATAAGCATCGGTCTTCCGACGTTTTGAATGATTTCAATTTTCATCGGTCTTGTGACGTCCGTCGATATTGCGACAGTTCTTCCTGGCATTGGTATTGTGCCACTTTTGGAAAGCGTCGGTATTGCGATGCTTCTGGAAAGCGTCGGTCTTGCGACACTTTTGCAATGCGTCGGTCTTGCGACACTTTTGTACGGCATCGGAATTGTGACAGTTTAAAAATAAAAACGTCGGAAGAGCGACAGTATAAAAACGTCGGAAGAGCGACGTTCAAAACCTCAGACCACATTTCGTCGGAATTGCGATAGTTTACAAAAGTCGGAAGAGAGACGGATTGGGCAACGTCAGACAAGCGAAGCTTTTTTGGAAGCGACGGAAAATGTGTCGGTATTGTGACACTTTGTCAAGGATTCGGAATTGCGACGTGATGGCGAACCACATTTTGTCCGTCATCGAGCTGTCGCTCTTGCGACGACTATGTGTCGGAATAGCGACGAAGTGGCCATCGAAAATTGGGCCAAATTTTCTAGTGTGTTTTTATAGTTTTGAGGGATTACGGCTAAGATCGACAATAAAAAGCATAATCCACTAAATTAAACACAGTTATAGAATGGAAGACAGATTTTGGGCCCGATCAAGCCTAGCACACAGAGTTAAATCAAATCAAGAGGTGATTAAAGAGAATCGATAACATCTATCAATACGAGAAAGCCTCCACTGCCACATCAGAGGCTAATTGAATCTTCTCAGCTACCAAATGCCACCTGTAGCCTCAAAGCATTCAAAGAGGTCGATTTAAGACTAGAAATAGAAGATATTTTCCTCATGTAGCTAAATATTTATTCCAAATCAAAGAAACTTATTGCAAAAATATCAGTAGACTTATTACAACGATGACACAGAGCCTTAAATTCAACAAAATCTCCCCAGCGAGCTTAATACTTAAGGTAAAACAATTAATACAGAGAAATATATAAAATCTTCTCCATTGAGCCCCTTAAAGTTCGAGAAGCATTAATATGTATTAATTGAACCTAGAAGATATTTTATCCTATCCCACCTCCTCATTTCTTCTATAAATACTTCTATAGAAGATAAGGCAATGTTGGTCACTGCATATCTGTAGCCTGTAAATAGTTTACTGAAGTGGCCGTAAGCTCTGTTTGTAATTGAAAATACCTGAGTTGAGATGAAAAGTTTGAAGCTGTAGAGAACCATTGGACTTGAAGATTGTAACTGATTTGAAGCATCAAATACAAGCTTATTTATGGGATCCTGGTCTATGTCGATGGTGATGTTTTTACTATTGTAAATCATTATTTTATTTTTGTTTCCATTCTATCCATCTTCTCTGATAAAGAACAGCAATTATAGAGTTAGGATTTACTATTTACAGTACCCTTCTCTGACTGATAATCTTTATCTAAATGTTTTCTTCCAATTGTGTTGATTAGGAATGATTTAATTCAGTCCAAACAGTCAAGAATGCTGGCATTCCCTCATCCTACTATCTAAGATAAATATTGTTCTTGAACGTTATTTTCAGTTCTGCCAAGTAAATTTGAACTAGGGAAGTCTATGGTGAGCCTTGTCCTCTAGTTTTATCTCCAAAGGTTGTCTGTAAGTATCCCTAAGAGTATGTTGAAAGCAGGCTAGGTTTAGAGTCCTTACCTAATCTTAGACTATTCTTTGTTTATCTAAGTGTTGTCTTAATAAGTTTACTAATTAAAGAAAGAACTAGGGAAGTCTATGGTTAGCCCTGTCCTCTAGTTTTCTTCTCCAACAGTTGCTTTGAAAGGTTTCCCTTTGTGTTTTAAATGTTTTCTATTGAAAGTGCATCGAAATCAGACTAGTTTCAAAACACTTACTTGATCTTAGATAACTTTTATGTCTTTCTTAAGTGCATGCTGAAAGCAGGATAGTTTCAAAGTACTTACTTGATCTTAGGCAGCTCTTTGTTCTTCATTTGTTTAATTCCCCTTATTATTGTATCATTTTATTCCATAAAATCAACTTTAAAGAGATCCTTAGACATAGATGACTTGCCCCATGGACCACTCTTGAACCTTGCTATTTCAATTAAATCCTACTATGACTCCATAGCCCAATGGATTGAAGCTTCTTCTTGCCTATCTTCTTAGCTGAATTAATATTTCACTTACATTCACCTTCACCCTTCATTTAGAATTCCTCCACCTTTACATATCTTTGACCAACCAAAACAAACAAAAACCCTTGTTCTTCATAATGAGCCTAATATCACACATAAAATCCTTAAAGATAAATTAATCTTTGCACTTGCAGGAGAGATCCCTCACTGGATTCAGGAGGGATGGATCCTCAAATACCAAATTGGTTCAAGTGTTCTCTCTGCAGTTTGTATTTTCCAATCTTGCAAATTACAGGGAGCTAACATTTCTGGTGACTCCGCTGAGGAATTTCTGAGTTAATGATATTCTAAGCACACCTTAGGACTCTGGAAAACCCCTGATTCAAGAAAATTTGGTGTATTAGCCATTTGAGCCACCAGGCATAACATTTATGGTGACTCTGCTAGGGACTACTGAGTTCATAGCGGCCTAGAAAGCTCTTATAGACTCCTTAGTCTCCCAAAAAACCATTAAAAAACTTGGAAAAAACCCAAAAAACATTTTATATTGGTACATGGTGGTGGAATCATAAAACATTTTACCTCCTTAGGGGCTAAAAATTTTGCACCTAGTGACTCCACACTCTAAAACTCCCAAAAGACCAAATGACTCCACTGGTAGAATACCTTGAGTTGATTGAATAGACGCAGTGACCTCTTTTTCTGATTTACAAACATGGATTTAGATATAGACCCAGAAGACAAACATATGGTCATGATGCAAAATTTGATGTACATGCTTGGAAGAAGAGTGGATAGGTTTATGGCTAATCTAAACATTGGTGATCCAGAGCAACATATGCCTTTCCCTGAGCAATCACAAACTCTTCAAATACAAGACATGTATGATGAGTAAGATTATAAAGAAAATGATCAAGAAAAATTTCTAATCATGATGGAAAAGATGATGTACATGCTTGGAAAGAGAATGGATAGGTTGATGGCTAATATGAATATTGATGATTTAGAGAAACCTATGCCTTTCCCTGGTCAAACACAAGCCCAATCACCTCAATACCAAGATAGTGACCAAGATATGTATTATGATCAACACTCTATAGAAGATGATGAGAAAACTTACAAAGAAAGCAATGAGGAAGGTTGTCAAGAGATGCTTGATTGCCTTCCTATGTCTTGTACTATGTTGATAAGAGAGCTTCATGATCTAAAAGCAAAAACTTATAGTGAGCAGTGCTTTGATGAATCAAGCAGCTACTTTCAAAACACAGAATCTGATATGGATGGAGAACCAGCACATATAGGGAATCCCCTTATAGATTATAACCCATATCATATTACACAGGAAGAGTGGCATCTCGATAATGTAGAAAAAACAACTCATGAACCTTATGTGCAAACTGAGTATCATAACATTCATGAGGAATTTTTTACACAAGAATATCAGGAAACAATAGAAAATCCTCAAATTTTCCATGCAAGCACGAGTGAATTTCCCCTGGAAGAGGCTCAAGAAAACATCCAGCCTCAAAATCAGCCTTTACAAGAGATAGATAACTATTGTACTTCTGTTCAAAGGAACATAGAAACATCTTCCCCTTTGACAGAAAAAGAGATAGATCAGACTATTAATAAACAGTCGGTCTCTGAAACTTATTGCAAAACGAATACTCTTGCTCATTCACGTAGAGAAATTTGTTTTAAAGATGCAGAAGGTTCTTTTGTTGGTCATGAGAAAGAGGGTAGCTCTTCTTCTGTTTTTACTAAAAGAAAAATCTCTCCTTTAACAGAAGAACAAATTGATCAAATACTAAGCAAGCAGCTACCCTCCAAACCATCATCTCAAACAGACAGTCATGAACATGGTGCCTATTCCACAGAACAATCTAATGGCACTCAAGACAAAGATGATAGTAAGGAAATTAATGATAATACTAAAACTAGTCCTCTTTGGAATATGAATTTTGATGGGTCATGTACTAAAAAAAATGCAGGTGCACGAATATGGCTTTACAATACAGAAGACAATCACTATGAAGCCCATTCATATAAACTTAATTTTCAATGCACAACTGATATAGTAGAGTATGAGGCACTCCTCTTAGGGCTACATTTATTGAAGAAATTAGGAGCCCAGAAGATAACAGTTCATGGAAAGGAAAAATTGGTAATTAGGCAAGTGAAAGATGAATGCATGGTTAGGCATCCCAGACTTAAAGATTATAAGAATGATGCCATCGATTTGTTAAAATCTTTCAAATAATTCCAAAGTATCCTTGTTCCTAAAGACCAAAATAGTTTTGCTAGTGGATTAGACCTTGTTGCTAATACATGTCTGAGACCTTGGGAGAGCAAACAATATACAATTCAAGAAAAATTCAGACCAACTGTCCGAAACAATAAAATATACTGGAAAAACTTTGGAGGAGAAGAACAAATATAAGACTATCCTACTGAGGATATACCATCTTTTCAAGAAGAAGCTTCTCCCTTCACTAATGTCAATCTGCCATTCAAATAACATGAACTTTTATCAGAAGCAAGCATAGTTCTATAGAAAGAAGAAATTTCACCGCTTGTTGTTTCGCAGGTTAAGAATGATGATGCTTCCAAGAAACATACTGAAGAGATAGACCTTAAGGGTGAAGTCTTGGAAGCAGACAATCTACCATACATGGAGGGGAAAAAATAAGAGAATCTTCATATTTTCTTTGTTGATCCTTTGGAATGGTGTGTGGAAGTCCCAACTGGCTCAAATTATCAAGCATGGATCCTTTGCAAGAACCAAATGCATGAAAAGCTATCACCTTCTGTGATAGCCTTGGTTTTGATGATTAATCTTCAAAATGTACTATGGATACCCCTAACAAACAGCGATAGTTTCTTCTTCTTTTTGACACTACTCAACTGGCTTCATTGATAATTTTGTATCATATGAGAATGTAAATACTCCAAGTTAGAATAGGTTAGATAGGAATGTCAATAAAGCTTAGTTTTGAGCATTTAGATAGTTGTTGATTTTTGTCTTGAAAGAAAAAGAAAAATACAAAAACAATAAAAAGAGAAAAGAGGGTACAAAGAAAACAAGAAAGGTACAACCCCATACCAAAAAAGAGAAACAAAGGCTGAAAGTGTGCAAGCTCAAATGCCACTCCTGAAAAACACACTTTTAGTTATTCATACAACCTAATCATGACTAATTAGTTTTAAATTTACTTCTGATAGGTTAGTGAAATCAAATTTTCCAAATAGCTTAATCTTGGCTTATCAGTTAGATAGATTAGGATAGAAATTAAAGGTTCAAACAAGCTCAAAATATGAACCTTAGTTTTCAAAAGAAGAATGGCTCTAAAATGTTTAAATTTTGAGTCAAAGATAGAAGTAATTTGGTTCTAATAAGCCCAAAACTTGAATCAGATAACAAAGAAAAAACAGCTCAAACAAACTCAAAAACAGAGCTAAAGAAAAAGAAGATCGTGCTTAGAACTTTCAGATCCTAAGCCTTCAATGTTTTGATTTGATTTTCTGCAAAATAATTATCTATGTGCAGTTTGTTTTATGCCATATATCAACAACAAGTTGGACTGTTCAATCCTAACTTGTGTTCTTTTAAATTTCTGTTTTAGAAATTAGTGAATAAAAATCTGTTAGACTGTTTAATCTTAACAGATGGTAGATTAGGTAGAGAAGCATATGAACTCAGCTGTTTAATCTGAGTTCATGGAGAAATAAGAAGTAGACTTAGATTAGTTTTTTCTTTCAAAAGAATAAAATTTTTGTAAAAGAGTTTGCCAATCCAAGTGCACTCTTAAAGAAGAGAAAATGTTAGGTCAGTAGGATTGGTTAGGTAGAAAGCTTGTGTTGATGAAATTCCAATACTTTTTCATGGCTGCTGACATTTTCAGACCAAAATAAGATCATCCAAGTGAAGAAATTTGCAGCCCAATGGATGAGGCACTGATCAACCCCCCAGAGAATGAAAATCTAAATTTCTTGATGCCTTCAAGAAGGCACCATCCCCATGTGGAGCCACTGTTAGCCACCTATAAAATTTTTCATATCAAATGGTGGCTAAATCATTTTTGAAGCCTTCAAGAAACAATTTTTATTGCCAAAATTGGTATCTCTTGAAGTCTTATGAAGATATCTTATTTTGATTAATATTCACTGTTGTTTCCCTCTTGATTCTGAAATTTTGTTGTTTTCCTAAATAAAATACTGCTGCAAAATCCCCATTTTTCCCTCATTTTACCCCTCCTTTCACTCATTATTAACCTCCATTTTATTCCCTTTTTTCCCATAAAATTCCTTTTTTATTCCTTATTTCCCATTTTTACCCTCATAAATCCCCTGTTGTAAGGTTTGAAAATCCTTTTTTGACCTTACCGAAACCCTCAAATCCCTTTGAAAATCATTGAAAATCCACAAAAATCCATGTTTTTTATTATAGGCTTTAGCCCCCTTCGGCTAAGCCCCCTAAACCACTTCCCCACATATACCCTAGCGCTATTTCCAAGCATTATGTCCAAAAGTGCTTATCGCATTGGAACTCTTCGACGAGCACAGGTCTTTTTGTTTTATAAAACCCCGATGCCGATGAGCCCCTTTATTATAAGCCCTGAGCCTTTGCATTTTTTATAAAACCTAGAGCCCGCAATCAGGCGCTTAACCCTATAAATAAACCCTTCTCCAATGCATTATTCATTTTAATTTCATGAAAAATCCGATTTTTATATATTATAACTAAGCCCGTCGGTTCATGGTTTAAACCAATCACGACCATTGATTTAAAGCCAATCAAACAGCCTGCGCAATCTAACATCAGAAGATTTCATCGGGCGCATTTTATATCTTTTTTTCCACCCCCGTTTGGCGATCTCCCGATGGATTATCAACCATTGATCTTCCCCAGCCAGATCTCCTCCATCAGCTCACATCGCTCCAACCCTAAGCCCTTTCCCCACCTCTGACCTCCTCCGATTCATTCTCCACCGTTGATCTGATCCTCAGATCAATGGGTCACAATCAATCGCATTGGAAAATTTTAGTTGCACCTTTCCTCTCTCCTCCTTCAATTGCGAGACCTCCGATTGCATCTAGGCCGTCCATTCTTCTAAATCCGACGGTCTAGAATGAGCCCTCAACGTTTGTTAATTTTATACAAACCCCGCTTTATAATGTTTTTTAGTGGATCTCCGTCGTTGATCTCTGTAGATCAACAGCTCATATTGGCCCATTCCTTTGGGTCCCACCTTCCTCCAGATCGAATCTCAGTCGTTCATTCCCTGATTCGACAGCTAAGATTAAAACCTTCCCACCTCTTTTCGTCCGTGCATCTATTCTTTATCGCGCTCTCTCCACGACCATTAGATCTGATGCCCCAGATCTAATGGCCAGTGCTGAGTTTCGCATAGATTTAAGCCTGAACGTTAATTATCTAAGGTCTACGCAATATAGGTGGTTTTGAATGGCCACGTGTCGGCCTCCGACGCATATCACGTTAAAAAAGTTTAAACCACCTTTCCACCTTTCTGCTACGCGAAGCCCGTGGTTTTGTTGTCCGAAACCACTTTACCCCTTTTCTATTTCATTCCATCGCGTTCATTCCCTGCCATTGATCTCTGCAGATCAATGGCTTGCATTCAATATTTCTTTTGAACCATTGCCCTCCACCTTCCTCCAAGGGATTTCAGGATCATTCTCCACCATTGATCTCCTAGGCCAACCTCATCTGACAACCAAGATTCTTTCCAAAACCCCATTTTCAGTTTTTACCCTTTTAACCCCCGCCAAAGGTTTTCGCTTATTTTCCTTTGTATTTCTTCCATTTCACGATAAAGCGGCCCTTCTACATTATATTTCCCCGGTCACTCTCGACCATTGATCTCTGCAAGATCGACGGATCTGTCTTAATCACTCCACAGTTTGTTCCAACCGCCTCCATATTGACCCCCCGCAAGCAATCTTTTCCATTGGATGCTTTCATCCAAGGACCGCGACCTAACCACAACCTCTAAAGCAGTTAAACCAAAAATACGCAGGATTTTCTTAATATTTATTTGTTTGTGTAGGTTTTTAAGGTTTTTCAAATATTTCAAAAAGAAAGTTAAAGGCTGAGGATGACGATCCCCCAGGCCTTTATTCATTAAATGGATTGTTCCATGGGGTTTTCCATCAGCGTTTTCCAGTGCCTCATGAACGTTGGCAACATTATAAAAGCCCATGTAAACATCTGCACATCAACACGACACTACAAAATTAAATCAAATGAAGAGTGTCAGTGTTAAAGATCTTGTTTCAGCAAAAATGAAGAATTGAAAGTTGTTTTCACAGTTTTGAGGGATTACAACTAAGATTGACAATCAAAAGCCTAATCCACTAAATTAAACACAGTTAAAGAATGGAAGACAAATTTTGGGCCCAATTAAGCCTAGCACATAGAGTCAAAGAAAATCAAGCGGTGATTAAAGAGAATCAATAATATCTATCAATCCGAGAAAGCCTCCACTACCACATCAGAGGCTAATTGAATCCTCTCAGCTACCAAATGCCACCTGTAGCCTCAAAGAATTCAGAGAGGTCGAGTTAAGCCCAGAAACAGAAGATATTTGCCTCATGTAGCTGAATAGTTATTCCAAATCAAAGAAACTTATTGTAAAAATATCAGCAGAGTTATTACAACGATGACACAGAGCCTTAAAGTCAACAAAATCTCCCCAGAGATCTTAATACTTAATGTAACACAATTAATACATAGAAATATCTGAAATCTTCTCCATTGAGCCCCTCAAAGGCCAAGAAGCATTAATTTTTATTAATTGAACCTAGCAGATCTTTTATCCTTTCCCACCTCCTTATTTCTTCTATAAATAATTCTGTAGA
Source organism: Pinus albicaulis (assembly GCA_034641835.2). Taxonomy (NCBI): domain Eukaryota; kingdom Viridiplantae; phylum Streptophyta; class Pinopsida; order Pinales; family Pinaceae; genus Pinus; species Pinus albicaulis. The sequence continues at coordinate 83,813 of JAXQQM020075901.1, read as the reverse complement.
AGATGAGGCAATGTTGGTCACTGCATATCTATAGCCTATAAATAGTTTACTAAAGCGGTCGTAAGCTCTGTTTGTAATTGAAGATACCTAAGTTGAGATGAAAAGTTCAAAGTTGTAGAGAACTATTGGACTTGAATATTGTAACTGGCTTGATGCATCAAATACAAGATGATTTATGGGATCCTGGTCTATGTCGATGGTGATGTTTTTCTTATTGTAAATCGTTATTTTATTTATGTTTCCATTATGTCCATCTTCTCTGATAAATAACAACAATTATAGAGTTAGGATTTACTGTTTACAGTACCCTTCTCTGACTTATAAGATTTATATGAATGTTTTCTTCCAATTTTGTTTTTTAAGAATGGTTTAATTCAGTCCAAATAGTCAGGAATGCTAGCATTCCCTCATCCTACTGTCTAAGCTGAATATTGTTCTTGAACGTTATTTTCAATTCAGCCAATTAAAGTTGAACTAGGGAAGTCTATGGTGAGCCTTGTCCTCTAGTTTTGTCTCCAAAGGTTGTCTGTAAGTATCCCTAAGAGTATGCTGAAATCAGGCTAGGTTCAGAGTCCTTATCTAATCTTAGACTATTCTTTCTTTATCTAAGTGTTTTCTTAATAAGTTTACTAATTAAATAATGAACTAGGGAAGTCTATGGTTAGCCCTGTCCTCTAGTTTTCTTCTCAAATGGTTGCTTTGAAAGGTTTCCCTTTGTGTTTTAAATGTTTTCTATTGAAAGTGCATCGAAAGCAAGCTAGTTTCAAAGCACTTACCTGATCTTAGATAACTTTTATGTCTTTCTTAAGTGCATGCCGAAAGCAGGATAGTTTCAAAGTACTTACTTGATCTTAGGTAGCTCTTTGTTCTTCATTTGTTTAATTCCCCTTCTTATTGTATCATTTCATTCCATAAAATCAACTTTAAAGAGATCCTTAGACATAGATGGCTTTCCCCATGGACCACTCTTGAACCCTGTTGTTTCAATTAAATCCTACTATGACTCCATAGCCCAATGGATTGAAGTTGCTTCTTGCCTATCTTCTTAGCTGAATTAATATTTCACTTACATTCACCTTCACCCTTCATTTAGACTTCCTTCACCTTCACATATCTTTGCCCAACCAAAACAAACAAAAACCCTTGTTCTTCATAACTAGCCTAATATCACACATAAAATCCTTAAAGATAAATCAATCTTTGCACTTGTAGGAGAGATCCCTCTTCAGATTCAGGAGGGATAGATCCTAGAATCCCAAAGTGGTTCAAGTGTTCTCTCTGCAGTTTGTATTTTCCAATCTTGCAAATTAAAGGGAGCTAACAGGTACAAAGATCGCTTATATCTTTGTAAGAATTCCCAACTAAAACAAAATATTCTTTTGTAATTGCACACTTCTCCTTTAGGATGACACCTAGGATTTTTAAAAACTTACCATAGGGTGAAGAGAGAATTTTTTGGGATGGCCTTAAATTTGATATTCAAAAGTTTGTGGCGGAATTTTTGGTTTTCCAGTAGAATAAATTTGAGACAATTAAGACCCCGAGACTTCTACAACCTTTATCCATTCCAAGTCAACGTTGGGAGGATATTTCAATGGATTTTATCATAGGTTTACCTAAGTCCAAAGGAAAGTTTGTCATCATGGTGGTAGTTGATAGACTTACCAAGTATGCACATTTTTGTGCATTATCTCATCCATTTAAAGCAAGTACAGTTGCTACTACATTTATGGACACAATTCAAAAGCTACATGGAAGCCCAAGGGTTATTGTGAGCGACAGAGATCCCATTTTTACTGGAAATTTTTGGATGGAGTTATTTTCTTGTTTGGGTACTCAATTAGCTCATAGCTCATCTTATCATCCTCAATCTGATGGTCAAACTGAGATAGTAAATAAATGTTTTGAAGGATATCTTCGTTGTTTTGTATCTGATAAACAAACACAATGGGTCAAGTGGTTACCTCTCGCTAAATGGTGGTATAACACTTCCTTCCATACTGCAGCAAAAATGACCCCATTTATGGCACTTTATGGTTATCATCCACCATCCATCACATCATCTTTAAGGGAAAATTTGAAGGTTCAGGCAATGGAATATCACATCGAGCATCAGCAAGAAGTTCTCCAACTCTTAAAGGATAACCTGAATTTGGCACAAAATCGAATGAAACAACAGGGAAATCAACATCGCAACGAGAGAAGTTTTGATGTAGGAGATTGGGTATTTTTATGGCTACAACCATACAAAAAAATTTCTCTCAAGCAAGCTAAGAAGGGTAATAAATTATCGCCAAATTACTATGGTCCTTATAAGGTGTTGCAAAATATTGGCACTATGGCATACAAATTGGAGCTTCCTGCTTCTTCGCAAGTGCATCCAGTTTTCCATATTTCATGCTTAAAGAAGGATATAGGTGAAAATCTTCATGTTCAAACAATATTGCCAGAACTTGATGTGGAAGGAAAAATCATATTGGAACCTGAAGCGGTCATGGAAACAAGAACTTGACAACTACGAAATCTATCAATTTTAGAGTATCTTATGAAGTGGAAGAACTCACCCACTGAAGATTCTACATGGGAGGATGAGAATTTTATACATAACCACCCAGAGCTACTCAAGCATTGAGGACAAAACTTTTTTGAAGGAGAGGGGCATGTTAGGTCCCTATATTACTAATATAGTCCCTTATTTTTGTTAGTGTAACTCTCTTATTGTTATTATTGTACCCCTGTAACCCCAATATTGTTATTATTGTGCCCTTAAATTATTATTTTCAGGTCGGCTAGGATTACATTGTGGCCCCACTAGGATTACATTATGGCCCCATGGACTCCTATATATAGAAAGGAGGTTTTGTAAATTGTATCATCGTGGAATTGTTCATTTATGTAATGTATTGGAGGTTGCCTGTTAGGTCCCTATATTACTAGTATAGTCCCTTATTTTTGTTAGTGTAACCCCCTTATTGTTATTATTGTACCCTTTTAACCCCCATTTTGTTATTATTGTACCCTTAAATTATTATTGTTAGGTCGGCTAGGATTACATTGTGGGCCACTAGGATTACATTATGGCCCCATGGACTCCTATATATAGAAAGGAGGTTTTGTAAATTGTATCATCCAAGAATTGTTCATTTATGTAATGTATTGGAGGTTGCCCCCTCGAAGTGGCTCATTTATAAGGCGTTTATATCTCTTTTCTTCTATTTTTGGAGCTGGTTACACAACATTTGGTATCAGAGCTTTGGATTCTAGGGTTTCATTGCTCCAAACAGGTTATTGTGGCATTTTAGCTATAACATTTTTTCAATGACGTTTCAGAAGCTGAAATTTTTAGGGTGCGAAGCTGAAATCTTGAGGAAGTTTTTCTAAAAATTTCAGAGCTTGGTTCGCAATATTTTTGCAGATATGATTTGTGGAAGTTAGGTCTTTGTTCAGGCTCCTAAACAGGTCATCATGGAATTTGCGTTATAACCTTTTTTCTACGAAGGTTCAGAATCTGAAATTCCTATGGTGCGAATTTGAAATCTTGAAGAAAATTTTCAAAAAATTTCAGAGCTTGGTTTGCAATATTTTTGGAGATATGATCTGTGGAAGGTAGTGCTTTTTCAAGCTCCTGAATTTCATCTCAAATAGGTGATCGTGGGAAAATTTCAATAAATCTCTCTCTCTAGGCATCAGATTGGAGTGCTGTAAAAATTTGTCACAAGTAAACGGACTTTAGTTTCTTGGATATCAATTTCAGAGACGAAGGATGAAACAGTGACACGTGGAAAATCGTACAAGTTAGCTCTACCGAACCAGTCCATAATTAGGTCATTGTGGGAGATTTGACACAACTCTGTCTTGGAGAATCCAAATCAGGTTAGACCTATGGCATTCGAAAGATAATTTAGAGGGCTACTTTGGTACCGAAAATAAAATATTGAAGTGCTACAATCACAAATATAATCCAATTTCAATATCTAGCTCCTCAGAAGCAAGAAAAAGGTGTGTATTTCTTTTCCCGAATTGCATAAGTCTTGTTTGAAGAATCAATTTGAATTGATTCCAAGGGCATATTGTAGAATAGATATCAGTATTGGGTTATAAAATATGCCCCGTAAAAATAATTCAACACCCATTAAGCCTTTATAAGGCTCTACTATGACTCATGAAGATGAAGAATTGCAACATGATCTATCAAAATTACAAGAGCAAGTGCAACAAATTTCACTCTCGCAAAGAGCAACAAAAAATGAAACGAAAGTTTTGAAGAAAGGCGTGGAAGCTAATATGGATGGCGTGCAAGCTAAGATGGATGGCATGGAAGCTGGCATGGAAGCTAAGATGGAAAACATGAAGAATGATCTAAAAATAGACATCGAAGGTTTGAAAAAGTTGATACAAGAAATGTTTCCTAATGGTGAAAAGATAGTAGAAGAACCTCATGATGAGAACAAAATCAATGTTAATCGTGATTTCATAAACTCTAATGTTGGCGGGAAGAACCACCATATTCCAAAATGGATATGAGGAAGTTTGATGGAAAGGATCCTGTAACATGGATACTACAGATGGAGCAATATTTTGATCTCCATAATGTGAAAAACACACAAAAGGTACACATTGCAACTTTACATTTAGAACAAAATACATTTGTATGGTATCGATGGCTTTGCTCCCGTAAAAAAATGTCACTTGGTCAATTTTTACGGAGGAAATGATAGCACATTATGAGGATACAAAGAGCAACACCTTCTTTAGCCAATTGATAAATCTTAAACAAAAGGGTTTAGTGGGGCAACACATTGAGGACTTCCAAAAATTGAATATAAGGGTAACTGATATTCCAGAGGAACACAGGATTGATCTCTTCATAGGTACTCTAAAGGATAACATCCAACATGAAATTCGTGTTTTGGAACCTGATTCATTGGAGAAGGCATTCAGGTTGGCAAGAAAAGTTGAATGTAAAATTATGGCGACAAGGAAGCCTACCACTCAATTCTATAAAGAAGGAAGTGTTGCTACGCCTAGATTTCCCCAACCTACAAGGTTGACACCACAACAATTGGAAGAAAAAAGAGCAAAAGGGCTTTGCTACAGTTGTGATAGCAAATACACTAAAGGTCATAAGTGTGTTGAGAAGAAATTATTTTACATAGATTGTAAAGAGGAAGAAGAAAATGAACAAGAATCTTCAAAAGAAGAGGATATACACCAGGAACCAACCCTAGAAGAGGAAGAAATGAGTCCGACCATATCATGTAATGCATTGGCAGGAATTACCACTCCGCAAACTCTCAAGATAGAAGGACATATCAAGAAGAAAAAGGTAATAGTGTTGATTGATTCGGGTAGTACCCATAATTTTATTCATTGTAAGGTAGCCAAGGAATTGAATTGTTTCCTATACCCAGCACTGGAATGTCAAGTGATGGTTGCAAATGGAGGAACTATAAATTGCTCTGGAAAATGCCATAATATCAAGCTAACCATGGGGGAATATGTATTGACTATTCCAATGCTCTCCATTCCTATGGGAGGTGCTGATGTTGTACTAGGAGTACAATGGTTACAATATTTGGGGACGGTAGCTTTTAATTTTCAAGAACTTTTCTTGAAATTTTTTTCAGAAGGAAAGGAAGTCGAATTACAGGGTATTGAAGGGAAGCCGGGAAGGATAATAAGCTCTAATGTCATGACAAATCTTCTAAAGAAACAACAACTAGGCGTAATTGCACAATTATCCTCACTAGAATTTCCGACATCAAAATCATCTATTTCTGCAGATCTCCAACAAGTATTGGACAATTATTCCAAGGTGTTTGAAACTCCCAAAGGACTCCCACCTATTCGTGATCATGATCATGCTATTCATTTGATTCCAGGAAGTGTTCCTCCAAACATCAGGCCTCATAGATATCCTTACTTCCAAAAGAGCGAAATTGAACGTATGATTGCAGAAATGTTAGAGGCGGGTATAATTCAACCTAGTCAAAGTTCTTTCTCTGCTCCTGTAGTATTGGTACACAAGAAGGATGGATCACGGCGAATGTGTCCGGATTATAGGGAGCTCAATAAGCTCACCATTAAAGACAAATTTCCCATTCCTGTGATTGATGAATTATTGGATGAATTACATGGACCAATTTATTTTACCAAGTTGGATCTTCGTTCAGGATATCATCAAATTAGAATGAAGACTGAAGATATTCCAAAAACAGCATTTCGAACTCATGAGGGTCATTATGAATTTTTGTTCATTCCTTTTGGCCTTACCAATGCACCTTCTACATTTCAAGGGTTGATGAATTCCATTTTCAAACCCTTCCTTAGAAAATTTGTGCTAGTATTTTTTGATGATATACTAATCTAAAGTAGGTCTTGGAAGGATCATGTTGAACATGTTGACAGGGTGCTCAAACTATTGCAGGAGAAACAATTATATGCAAAAACATCCAAATGTTTCTTTGGAGTACAAGAGGTGGAATATCTGGGTCATATTGTATCTCACGAGGGTGTCAAAGTAGACCCTAACAAAATTAAAGCCATTAAGGAATGGAAAGTCCCCACAACCATAAAGCAGTTGCGAGGATTTCTCGGGTTAACATGGTATTATCACAAGTTTGTTAAGAATTATGGGAGAATAGCAGCACCTCTAACAACATTATTGAAGAAAGATGCATTTTCATGGACTCCTGAAGCAACTAAGGCCTTTGAACATCTTAAAGAGGCAATTTGCCTAGCACCGGTCTTAGCTACGCCAGACTTCACAAAAACCTTTATTGTGGAATGTGATGCCTCAGGAAATGGAATTGGTGCAGTTTTAATGCAGGAAGGAAGACCCATTGCTTTTGAGAGTCGTCCAATCAAAGGAAAGTATTTACAGAAACCTATTTATGAGAAGGAAATGTTAGCAATACTGCATGCACTAAAGAAATGGAGAACTTACCTAATGGGAAGACACTTCAAGGTAAAAACTGATCATGATAGTCTTAAACACTTTTTGGAACATAGACTATCTTTAGAAGAGTAGCAAAAATGGGTCACAAAGATGTTGGGTTATGACTTTGAAATAATCTACAAAAAGGAAAGCTTAATGTTGTTGCAGATGCACTCTCAAGAAAGAATGAAGAGGTGGAAGCATTGCTTTGTGCCATTTCTATTATCCAACCAGATTGGATAACTGAAGCAAGAGATGAATGGAAGAAGGACAAAGATGTATGGACACTCATTCAAAAGTTGCAGCAAGATCCTAGTACATCCGATACATTTAGTTGGAAAAATGATTCCTTATGGTACAAAGATCGCTTATATCTTTGTAAGAATTCCCAACTAAAACAAAAGATTCTTCTCGAATTGCACACTTCTCCTTTAGGAGGACACTCAGGATTTTTAAAAACTTACCACAGGGTGAAGAAAGAATTTTTTTGGGATGGCCTTAAATCTGATATTCAAAAGTTTGTGGCGGAATGTTTGGTTTGCCAGCAGAATAAAGTGGAGACAATTAAGACCTTGGGACTTCTACAACCTTTATCCATTCCAAGTCAACGTTGGGAGGAGATTTCAATGGAATTTATCACAGGTTTACCTAAGTCCGAAGGAAAGAATTTCATCATGGTGGTAGTTGATAGACTTACCAAGTATGCACACTTTTGTGCATTATATCATCCATTTAAAGCAATTACAGTTGCTACTACATTTATGGACACAATTCAAAAGCTACATGGAAGCCCAAGGGTTATTGTGAGCGACAGAGATCCCATTTTTACTGGAAATTTTTGGACGGAGTTATTTTCTTTTTTGGGTACTCAATTAGCTCATAGCTCATCTTATCATCCTCAATCTGATGGTCAAACTAAGGTAGTGAATAAATTTTTGGAAGGATATCTTTGTTGTTTTGTATCTGATAAACAAACACAATGGGTCAAGTGGTTACCTCTCGTTGAATGGTGGTATAACACTTCCTTCCATACTGCAGCAAAAATGACCCCATTTATGGCACTTTATGGATATAATCCACCATCGATCACATCATCTTTAAGGGAAAATTCGAAGGTTCAAGCAGTTGAAGATCACATCGAGCATCGGCAAGAAGTTCTCCAACTCTTAAAGGATAACCTGAATTTGGCACAAAATCGAATGAAACAACAGGCAGATCAACATCACAGCGAGAGAAGTTTTGATGTAGGAGATTGGGTATTTTTACTGCTACAACCATACAAACAAATGTCCCTCAAGCAAGCTAAGAAGGATAATAAATTATCGCCAAAGTACTATGGTCCTTACAAGGTGTTGCAAAAGATTGGTACTATGGCATACAAATTGGAGCTTCCTGCTTCTTCGCGAGTACATCCAGTTTTACATGTTTCATGCTTAAAGAAGGTTATAGGTGAAAATCTTCCAGTTCAAACAATATTGCCAGAACTTGATGAGGAAGGAAAAATCTTATTGGAACCCGAAGCGGTCACGGAAACAAGAACTCGACAGCTACAGAATCGATCAATTTTAGAGTATCTCATCAAGTGGAAGAACTTACCCACTGAAGATTCTACATGGGAGGATGAGAATTTTATACAGAAGCACCCGGAGCTACTCAAGCGTTGAGGACAACACTTTTTGAAGGAGAGGGGCATGTTAGGTCCCTATATTACTAGTATAGTCCCTTATTGTTGTTAGTGTAACCCCCTTACTGTTATTATTGTAACCTTGTAACCCCCATTTTGTTATTATTGTGCCCTTAAATTATCATTGTTAGGTCGGCTAGGATTACATTGTGGCCCACTAGGATTACATTATGGCCCCATAGACTCCTATATATAGAAAGAAGGTTTTGTAAATTGTATCATCCAAGAATTTTTCATTTATGTAATGTATTGGAGTTTGCCCCCTTGAAGTGGCTCATTTCTAAGGCATTTATATCTCTTTTCTTCTATTTTTGGAGCTGGTTACACAACATTGCCCCCTCGAAATGGCTTATTTCTAAGGCGTTGACTTCTCTTTTCTTCTATTTTTGGAGTGAGTTACACAACAATCTGTATGTCGTTTGTTGTCTTATGTCTTTGATTGTAGGTATTAATCAAGCATATTTCAACTAGATCAAGAGTGATGGGAACAAAAATAGAAGAGGAACGAGAGCGAAGGATCACAAGTAGGTCTTTATCCCGCCTATATTTCTGTCTATTTTAGAGAAAATAACATTTACCTTTCTTTGGTTGTTCTGAGTTAAGGAACACAACACTTAGGGATAAACTAGTTTATCTGTAGACTAGAATTTCGCATAACAAATTGGCAACCATACTGGGGAGAAATCCAGTATTCTTGGTGTTTTTGTCTTTTTTAACCATCATCATTAAACTTTACTTCATCTATTCAGTCATTTGAATGTACTTTTTTCCTTAGAAGTGTGTTTAGCCTACTTGATTCTCAAGCTTCACTACGCCCATTTCATTGTTGGTTAGGGTACCGTGCTCTGCAAAGTAGTGTCTCACATTCAGAGGTTCTTTGCAATGCATTTTCTACCCTTAAGCGGTGCATTTTCCCCTTAGCCAGCCAAATTATATCATAATTTATCTTTGCATTCAGTTTTAGCTAGTTGATTTTTGTATTCTCAGATGTTTGATTCCCCTTAGAGACCAATAAACATTGCCAGTTATTCCTCCTTTGGATAGTTGTTTGCTCAATATTTCATTAGCTGTTTTCTTTATCATTGTAAAATTAAATCCAAAGTTGTAAATTTTTCATTAGATAAATTCTCTGTTTTCGAAAGGAAAATTGTCGTTTTAGTATTAATTTCCTAAGATAAAATTGTTGTTTCAATCCTCATTTATGAGAAAAGAAAAAAAAAATTGATTGATTTGTGAATTTAGTTTCTTTTTACTCATTCACATTAAAGGAAACTGAAAATAAAACATGCATGTGCATTTAGATATTGTGAGTGTTGCATTGTTATAGATTAGGGAAATATACATTTAGTTTGTGCTCTTTGTTCTATGCTCAAAAAAATTGATTTCTATACCCTTTAGTTGCTAAGGTTTTCATTCAAAAAATTGAATTGAAAATATTGCTTCTCATTTAGTTTTAATTTTATTAATTTCCCATTACATATCACGGTGAACCTGAAAGATAAACTGTTAAGCATGATCAACATAAAATTCACCTCAATCAACCTGAGAAAGCATTGCAACATTAATGATAACACTTAGGAGGTCTAGGCTAGAGATGTGTTTCGATGTCGTTAAACATAGTAGCAGTCGTTAACTTGTTTGTGATACATTTTGAGTGTGAAATCACACTCCACGTACATAAATATATCGGAGCTCGTCCATGTACCATCAGGTATATAGAGAGCTTCTCTAGAATGAAAATTATAAGGGGGTGCTCTCACTGTGCGTTTTCGCATTAGACGACACTAACATGAACTTGAGCCTCCACGTACCTTCAGGTATATTTGGGAGGAAAAATTTAGGTTTCTTACCATCCATAGGTAACCGAGTCATTTTCCTTGTAACTTGTGATATGCTGAACACAGCATGCAGGGAGATTGTCTAGAGATTGTCTACTCGTACTTCTTGGTTTGCTAGGAGGTATTCTGCAGTGCACAATTACTTGGAAAACATTTTTCCTAGTATCACCCTTTTATTTGTTTATTTATTTTTGTAATAAAATCAAACAGTCATCGTGGAAGAAAAACATCCCTTTTCCCATCGTTCACTTACAATAGTGCATAAACCACCTTTACCACCAGAAGCTATTTCTTTTCGACGAAGGTGTGTTAGGTCCCCATATTACTTGTGTAGTCTCTTATTGTTATTAGTGCAGCCCCCTTATTTTTATTGTTCTACCCTTTTAACCCCCATATTGTTATTATTGTTCCCTTAAATTATTATTGTTAGGTCAGCTAGGATTATATAGTGACCCCATAGACCCCTATATATAGAAGGAGGTTCTATGATTTGTATCATCCAAGAATTTTTCATTTATGTAATGTATTGGAGGTTGCCCCCTCGAAGTGGATGATTTCTAAGGCGTTGATCTCTGTTTTCTTCTATTTTTGGACTTTTTTTCATAACATTTGGTATCGGAGCTTTGGATTCTTGGGTTTCACTGCTCTAAATAGGTCATCATGGTATTTTCTCTATAATTTTTTTTCTACGAAGGTTCGGAAGCTGAAATTTTTATAGAGCGAAATCGAAATCCTAAGGTACTTCCTGTAAAATTTCAGATCTTGGTTCGTAATATTTTCAAAGATATGATCTATGGAAGTTTGATGGAAAGGATCTCATAACATGGATACTATAGATGGAACAATATTTTGATCTCAATTATGTGAAAAACACACAAAAGGTACACATTGCAAATTTAAATTTAGAACAAAATACATTTGTATGGTATCGATGGCTTTATTCCCATAAAAGAATTGTCATTTGGTCAATTTTTATGGAGGAAATGATAGCACATTATGAGGATACAAAGAGAAACACCTTCTTTAGCCAATTGATAAATCTCAAACAAAATTTTTTAGTGGTGGAGCACATTAAGGACTTCCAAAAATTGAATATAAGGTTAACTTATATTAGAGAGGAACACAGGATTGATGTCTTCACAAGGACTTTAAAGGATAACATCCAACATGAAGTTCACGTTTGGGAACCCGATTCATTGGAGAATGCATTCAGGTTGGGAAGAAAAATTGAATTTAAAAATATGGCAACAAGGAAGCCTACCACTCACATCTATAAAGATGGAAGTGTTGCTACTCCTAGACTTCGACAACGTACAAGGATGACACTACAATGATTGGAAGAAAAACGAGCAAAAGAGCTTTTCTATAGTTTTGATAGAAAATACACTAAAGGTCATAAGTGTGCTGAGAAGAAATTATTTTATATAGATTGTAAAGAGGAGCAAGAAAATGAACAAGAAACTTCAAAAGAAGAGGATATACACCATGACTCAACCCTAGAAGAAGAATAAATGAGTCTGACCATATCATGTAATGCATTGGAAAGAATTACCACTCCTCAAACTCTCAAGATAGAAGAACATATCAAGAAGAAAAAGGTGATAGTGTTGATTGATTCAGGTAGTACCCATAATTTTATTCATTTTAAGGTAGCCAAGGAATTGAATTGTTTCCTATACCATGCACCAGAATGTCAAGTGATGTTTCAAATGGAGGAACTATAAATTGCTCTGGAAAATTCCATAATATCAAGCTAAACATGGGGTAATATGTATTGAATAGTCCAATGCTTTCCATTCCAATGGGAGGTTTTAATGTTGTACTAGGAGTATAATGGTTACAATCTTTGGGGATGGTAGCTTTTAATTTTTAAGAACTTTTCTTGAAATTATTTTTCAAAGGAAAGGAAATCAAATTATGGGGTATCGCAAGGAAGCCGGGAAATATAATAAGCTCTAATTTCATGACAAAGCTTCTGAAGAAAGAACAACGAGGCGTAATTTCATAATTATGCTCACTAAAATTTCTAACATAAAAGTCATCTATTTCTCGAGATCTCCAAAAAGTCTTCGACAATCATTCCAAGGTGTTTGAAACTCCCAAAGGACTCCCAACTATTCATGAGCATGATCATGCTACTCATTTGATTCTAGGAAGTGTTCCTCCAAACATTAGGCCTTGCAGATATCCTTATCTCCAAACGAGCGAAATTGAACATATGATTGCAGAAATGTTACAGGCTGGTACAATTCAACCTAGTCAAAGTTCTTTCTCTGCTCCAGTATTATTGGTGCACAAGAAGGATGGATCATGGTGCATGTGTCCGTGTTATAGGGGACACAATAGGCTCACTATTAAAATTAAATTTCCCATTCCTGTGATTGATGAATTACATGGCACAATTTATTTTACCAAGTTGGATCTTTGTTAACGATATCATCAAATTAGAATGAAGACTGAAGATATTCCAAAAATAGCATTTCGAACTCATGAGGGTCATTATGAATTTTTGGTCATGCCTTTTGGCCTTACCAATGCACCTTCTACATTTAAAGGGTTGATGAATTCCATTTTCAAACCCTTCCTTAGAAAATTTGTGCTAGTATTTTTTTATGACATACTAATCTACAGTAGGTCTTGGAAGGATCATGTTCAACATGTTGACAAGGTGCTCAAACTATTGGAGGAGAAACAATTATATGAAAAATCATCCAAATGTTTCTTTGGAGTACAAGAGGTGGAAAATTTGGGTCATATTGTATCTCACGAGGGTGTTAAGGTAGACCCTAACAAAATTAAAGCCATTAAGGAATGGAAAGTCCCCAAAACCATAAAACAGTTGCGAGGATTTCTCGGGTTAACAGGGTATTATCAAAATATTTTTAAGAATTATGGGAGAATAGCAGCACCTCTAACACATTATTGAAGAAATATGCATTTTCATGGACTCCTGAAGCAACTAAGGCCTTTGAACATCTTAAATAGGCAATGTTCCTAGCACCGGTCTTAGCTACGCCAGAATTCACAAAAACCTTTATTGTGGAATGTGATGCCTCCGGAAATGGAATTGGTGTTATTTTAATGCTATAATGAAGACCCGCTACTTTGAAAGTCGTCCAATAAAAGGAAAGTGTTTACAAAAAGCTATTTATGAGAAGGAAATGTCGGAAATAGTACATGCACTAAAGAAATGGTAACCTTACCTAATGGGAAGGCACTTCAAGGTAAAAATTGATCATGATAGTCTTAAACACTTTCTGGAACAAAGAATATCTTCGGAAGAGCAACAAAAATGGGTCACAAAGATGTTGGGTTATGAATTTGAAATCATATACAAAAAAGGGAATCTAAATGTTGCTACATATGCACTCTCAAGAAAGGATGAAGAGGTGGAAGCATTTCCTTGTGCAATTTCTATTATCCAACAAGATTGGATAATCAAAGCAAGAGATGAATGGAAGAAAGACAAAGAAGTGTGGAAATTCGTTCAAAATTTGAAGCAAGATACTAGTACATATGATACATTTAGTTGGAAAAACAATTCTCAACTAAAACAAAAGATTCTGTTGGAATTGCACACTTATCCTCTAGGAGGACACTAAGGATTTTTTAAAAATTACCACAAGGTGAAGAAATAACTTTTTTAGGATGGCCTTAAATCTGATATTCAAAATTTTGTGGTAGAATGTTTGGTTTTCCAACAAAATAAAGTTGAGACAATTAAGACTCCATGTCTTCTATAGCCTTTATCCATTCCAAGTCAACGTTGGGAGGAGATTTCAATGGATTTTATCATAGGTTTACCTAAGTCCGAAGGAAAGAGTATCATCATGGTGGTAGTTGATGGACTTACCAACTATGCACACTTTTGTGCATTATCTCATCCATTTAAATAAATTACAATTGCTACTACATTTATGGAAACAATTCAAAAGCTACATGGAAACCCGAAGATTATGGTAAGCGACAGAGATCTGATTTTTACTGGAAATTTTTGGATGGATTTATTTTCTGGTTTGGGTACTCAACTAGCTCATAGCTCATCTTATCATCCTCAATCTAATGGTCAAATTGAGATAGTGAACCAATTTTTGGAAGGATATCTTCGTTGTTTTGTCTCTGATAAACAAACATAATGGGTCAAGTGGTTACCTCTGGCTGAATGGTGGTATAACACTTCCTTCCATACTGCAATAAAAATGACCCCATTTGTGGCACTTTATGGATATCATCCACTGTCCATCACATCATCTTTCAGATAAAATTATAAGGTGCAAGCAGTGGAATATCACATCAAGCATCAACAGTAGGTTCTCCAACTCTTAAAGGATAACCTCAATTTGGCACAAAATCGAATGAAACAACAGGAAGATCAACATCACAGTGAGATAAATTTTGATATAGGAGACTAGGTATTTTTATGGCTACAACCATACAAACAAATGTCCCTCAAGCAAGATAAGAAGGATAATGAATTATCGCCAAAATACTATGGTCCTTATGAGGTGTTGCAAAATATTGGTACTATGGCATACATATTGGAGCTTCCTGCTTCTTCAAGAGTGCATCCAGTTTTCCATGTTTCATGCTTAATGAAGGTTATAGGTGACAAAATTCCAGTTTAAACAATATTTCCAGAACTTTATGAGGAAGGAAAAATCATATTTGAACCTAAAAAAATCACGGAAACAAGAAGTCATCAGCTACGAAATCGATCAATTTCAGAATATCTCATCAAGTGGAAGAACTTACCCACTGAAGATTCTACATGGGAGGATGAGAATTTTATACAGAAACATCCAGAGCTACTCAAGCATTGTTGACAACACATTTTTGAAGGAGAGGGGCATGTTTGGTCCCCATATTTCTAGTGTAGTCCCTTATTGTTATTAGTGTAGCCCCCTTATTGTTATTGTTGTACCCTAGTAACCCCCATATTGTTATTATTGTTCCCTTACATTATTATTGTTATTTAAACTAGGATTATATAGTGACCCCATGGACCCCTATATATAGAAGGAGGCTTTTTCATTTTTATCATCCAAGAAATGTTCATTTATGTAATGTGTTGGAGGTTTCCCTCTCTAAGTGGTTGATTTCTAAGGCATTGATCTCTCTTTTCTTCTATTTTTGGAGCTGGTTTCATAACAA
The DNA here is from genome assembly GCA_034641835.2 of Pinus albicaulis. Lineage (NCBI taxonomy): Eukaryota > Viridiplantae > Streptophyta > Pinopsida > Pinales > Pinaceae > Pinus > Pinus albicaulis. Next base: position 68,203 of record JAXQQM020075901.1, on the reverse strand, counting down.
GGTGACCCCATTCTACTAAATCTAGTACCATTAGTACCTCTAGTGCGTCATCTTCATCACATATACTAGAGATGTCTCGATTTGTTTCTACACATTCTAGTTTATCTACTGTCGTCAAAACGGAGTCCTCATCACTACTTGTGGACACTAAAGTTCCAACTAGTGAGACCATACATCCAAAACCCAATGTTGTTCAACTGGAAGTTTATCTAGATCCCATCGTTATTTTATCAAAACATCTACATCTCTAAGACAAACAACAATCATTTGTTCCTATATTGGTTGCTCCTTAGTCATCCATAGCCATTAAGTCTTCCCTTTTATCACACAGTCAACAAACTGAAATATATCTCAGGCTTAACAACGAAATTCTTCCACCTGGTTTGATTTTGATTGAGGAAGAACCTCAATAAGAAGAAATACCCCCAACTCAAACTCATTTTGGGTCGAGGCTTTATCTTTACGATTATTTTCCTCGATTAACTTACATTTCTTCAGTTGATCCTGTTTCAATCCAAGTTCCCATATATCCTTTCACTGGGTCATTTGACCATGGCTGAGTCAATATCTCCGGTTGTACCATCTATTACAGTTGCGACAACATCTATTGTTGCTACTCCGTAGATGTTTACCACGTCACTTGTTGGGCCTTGAAATTTTCATTCACTTCCATTACATTTTAACTTATATTTCCATATTATCACCTTCACTCCACCTCCATTTCATTACATTTACCTTACCATTACCACTATTGGGTTACATTTCTGTTTTTCCAAAATTTATTAATTCTTAGCATTTTTAAGTGAATTTGTGGCTAAAAATTAGAAAGAAATGTGCATATGCTTATACCTAACAAGTGGGATGATATTGTTGCCATGTGTAGGTCAAAAGGAAGCTTCTAAAATACCTTTATGTGGCCTCCCAAAACCAAATTCGAATTTGAGTGGAGAATATCATGGAATCATGACGATCTGTGTCTCATTTCCTATTTGTATTAAAACTCTAAGAAGACATGTGTATTATCATTAACTATTTTGATTGTAATTATAAGATATAGCGAGAGCTTCATGGACTCTCATTAATGAGATAACTTCTCATATTTTTGTATAAATAGGGGAAGATTTCTCCTTTCAAGGGGTGTGAAAAATAGGATAAGAAGAGAAAGAATTATAGATTTTTTTGTAAGAAGGTTGAGTTGGAATGGGATGTAAAGTGGAGAGCTATTGATGTAATGAGATTAGGAGTGTAGATTTCAATTATGTAAAGTTGTGAGTTTATCAATAAAGAATTTTCTTTTATATTATTCATTTTTAGAATGTGAAGTTTTAATGAGTTGGAATGCTATTGGACAATGGAAGGCCCCCCATCAACCATGTGCATCCCTTTATAAATTTGTAAGATTAATTAGTTTTTTTTACTTGGATTGATGCAATTAGTTTAGTTTTCCATTGCAATTGCTATTTTATTTTCAAATATAGATTTACTTCACTATGTAATCTTACATTTCCTAATAGGCATCTCAAGAAAGTAGTGCCTTATCTATTTTCCAAAATTGGATTGCTTTGGAGCAATAAGAGTTCACAGTTATCTAGTTTTCTTTACTGTTCTGCCATTTATTTTCTTAGATTAGAATTATCAATAAAATTCGTTAATGGATGCTTTCAAAATCCATTTCAAGATTATGATGATACTAAATTGAATGGTTGAATGTATAATTCATACAGTGATTGAATTTACTCTACACATTGTTATTTTCTTTCTAGGAATTTAGAAACTAAGGCATAATTGACTTCTTACACGACACTTCAAGAAGGTATTACTTCATATTTAAATGTTGGAGAAAGTAAAATATAAAATAGTTGTTTATGCTTTCACACTTTGCTTTCAGATCCTCACTTAGTTGCATCAATAATATTCCTAAAGATCATTCCAAGGAGATTGATTTAATCATATTTCAAAATTGAATGATTAAATGTTTAATGAATGCAATTAATGAGTTACTTTTCTAGATAATCAAGTATAATTGGTTACTTAACACCATCTCAAGAAGATCATACTTCATAATTGAATGTTGGAGTAACTAAAGATACATTAGATGTTTTTCCTCTGCTTAATGTTCTAGAACATTAGAAGTTAAAGTACAGAAAGTTGCTTAACACATCATTTCAAGAAGTTCATACTTCATAATTGAATGTTGGAGTAACTAGAAGTAAATTAGTTGATTTCATTTTCTACCTTTACTTTCAAGCACTGCAATTTCATTCTTATCTTTAAGACTTAAATCCATGGAATAGGACTAATAATAAGATAAACTAGTTTCTTTTTTTTCCAAATTAGATCCTAACTAGCCAACAGATTTTGGTTTATTTTTATGAAAATTAGATTAACTTAGGAACAATTCATTTTCTTCCTTCTTAAAATTCATTAGATTCATTTAAATATTTTCATAGTTTTAGATTAAAAATTCTTAGACATCAAAGAAAAAAAATCCCCTCAAAAAAATATAAAATAAAAAACAACGAAGTAAGAGAAAGATTAACCAAGCACATATAGTGCACCACACTTCATCAATTTAATAACCCTTGTCGTTAATTTATGTTAGAAACTTAATACATTAAATTGACTCAACATCGCCTGAGTCACATATTTATCGTGGCCCATCCATGCCACTGAGTTACCAATCATTACCTAGAACCTACTCTGGTGCCTCCTCAAATCCATAGATTTCACCCATGTCATCTTCTCGTATCTTATCTGGTACATCTCTAATGGGTATTGAACGTCTTAATCCTTTATACACATCTTCAATTTAGCATCAAGCTGGTACATCTGGGTATCTTCCATCCAGTTCAATCTCGACTGGACTCCCACCATTTTGAGATAACTATATTCCATCTTATTATACTCCTCATGCTGGGGGGAAACCTATGTTCACCCATTTTGACTGTACTCTATCATTTTATGGTCACCCAAATATTGGAATGATTGTTTGTTAGTGGCATGTTATCATTTCCGTTCCACCACAAATGGTTGGGCATTCATACCAACCGGTTCAACCTGTTGTGCCTACATCTAACCCACCTGCTAATACTTCATTACCTCATTTAAAAGCTCAGTTGGTTGTACCTAAACTATCTCAAGTGGGTCATTCAACCCATTACCCTCAAGTCTTAGGCCTCTAGAATCCACCTCCTTCGGTTTTTTTACAACAACGATCTATATCTTGAATCATACAACCACAATTTGGATTACTATTTTATGGAATGTCACACGATCCTACCGATCTTACCTATTAACAACCAGGTCCAATCTATTATAGGTTGGGTTATAATCTTGGCAGGAAATCACCTGGGAAACCATAGCCTCAAATTCCATAACAACAATTCCAACAACAACCAGCTTATCCAAGTCTTGGTCAACAGATCCCTCAAACATTTGGTTATAAAAATAATCCCTATCCGGGTTACCAGTAGTAAATTCCTTATGCTGGAGCACAAAGGCATGTTTCCCAAGCAATTCCATCCTATCCTAGTTATGCTCAACCTTACTTGAATCGAAAATTTCCCTTTTTCACAACAACAGAATTACCTGATTTAAACTGGCTTATCAATGATCCCATCAGCTATTCTCCTTGGTGGTCAGTGATACCACATAAATTACAGTCTAACATTCCTAAATTTAATGGAAAACCCATAAATACCCATCAACGCATGTTATGACTTATCATTTGTGGTGCTCATCAAACTCCTTAAATGATAACTCTGTTAGACTACGTCTTTTCTAGCATACGCTTACTGCTCCGACTGTGAAGTGGTATATTGAATTACCGCGAGCTTCATCTGATAACTTCAGTTCCTTAGCCACTACCTTTTTAACCCACTACCAGTTACCCATATGATATGAAACTGGAACGAAACTATTGACCAAATTTAAATAGACAACTTCTACTCACATTTCAGATCATATTTATGAGTGGTGTCGTCATCCTACAATGGTCAAAACATTTGTTCCTGATCAGATATTAAGTGAGTGGTTTATTAAGTCCTTGCTACCATCTGTCACCGAGGATGTAGCTAAAGGTGGAGTCCTCACTGAAGAGTAAGTAATTTCTCATGCCCAGTACTTAGATTTAATTTATACTCAGTCTGGTACGCTCTATGAGAAAATTCCAAACCCGTCGTGATCAAATTTTACTATTCCTCCTCTATCTGGTAAGGACTCTCGTGTCAGCAATAGTATGATTGGTTCTGAAAACACTCACACCTCTACTGCATCTGATCCTATACCTTCTTCCAAAATACATGCCATGACATCTGACAAAGGAAAAAGTGACAAGCAACCTAGAAGTAGGAAAAACGGGAAAGCAAAGAAAAGGAAAAATTCACCCCAAAAGGAACGATCATCCGATCAACAATCTAGAAATTCTTGGAAACCTTGTTACCCTTGCTTGATATGTAATGAAGAGCACTTTACGTGACACTTTCCTTGCTGCTCCAAAGTCCCAAAAATTCTTAAGACTTCGCCCGCATCTGGTGTGTTGACAGATTCTTTTTCAAATCTAGACACAAACATGGTTGCTACGGATAATACTTCTAGTTCCCAAGTGCTTATGCTATCTGTCACAAAGCCAAAAAATTATGTTTTGGTGTCTATGCAAAATAAATATTACGGTATTCAGGCTACTGATCAACATACTACCTCGACTACGAATCCATCAACTGAATCAATCGTGCCACCTGTTATTCCAAAGTTAACAATAAATCCACTGAAGGGAGTCGTCCACAAATCGACGTTCAATCCTCGAGCTAGCATAGCTAAAAATTACAATATATTTTAAGATTTGTCTCAGTCACCTTTATTTATGTCGATGCTTGAGTTACTTCAAAAATTTCCCTCCCAGAAGCAATCTTTCTTGCTAGCAATTCATGGAATCGACCCGATAGATTCTAATCTTGTAGTCTTTAATCACACAGGCTATGTGCCATGATTACCAGCCGAATTATCATTTTCAATCCAAGTAAATGTTCTACATCACCTCATTCATCGCTCTATTCTTGATGAGGGAAAATATACTTTTATTATGTCTATAAATTTTTGGAAGTCACTTGGATCACCTCGCTTATCTCAATCGCCTATGATGTTGAAATATTTTTACGGTCGTACATATAAGCTTTGTGGTATTATCAATAACCCACATGTAAAACAAGGGGGAGAAACTATAACTCTTGAAGTTAAGGTCGTTGACGGAACCCTTGACTACAACATTTTATGAGGAAGGCCATGGGTTTACGCTATGATTGTGATCGTTTCTACTTACTTTCGAATGATTGCCTTCCCTCATAAAGGCGCTATCATAGTCATTAATCAACTCTCCTTCTTTGCCTCTAGTTACCAAGTATCTGGAAGCATTCCATTTTTTCAAGCACCCCATCTAACACTTCAAAACATTAGTGTTGGTCTCTTTAAGGATTCTTTCCTAATGGGTACCTTTTCATTATTTCCTGCTACGACGTCGATGGAAATTGCTAAAATAGAGACCTGCCACATGATATCTTCCACTTAATCTTACTTAAGGAAGATTACCAATGATTCTAAATTTGTTACGCTGGGTGAATTTCTACCGCCAAACCCAATTGAGCTCGCATAGAAATGAATTTTCTTGGCTTGGGTGGTGCATCTTGATCCATCATCGCCTATTGTTTGGATCGATCATTCATTAGATTTTGGTACTCTTTTTCATCATTTTTCATCCACATTCTTCACTGATGAGAGCATTGTGGAAGCCATGATGCCAAAGTAGAACCATGGGATGATTATCATCATCATTCCCGTCTTCCAGATTATAATGAAGATAATCTTATTGAACTATATTTCCCTATGATCTCTGATTTATTTTTGAATTTTGTTCCAATTAATGCCATCGAATTAGAGCAGAACTTGTCAAATATTGAAGAAACAATTACTATCAATATTTCGACCAAACCTGGCATTGTAGAAAACATTCATGTTGGTGTGTTTTGTCTTGCATTCGAACTCGACACTTATCGCTCTCTTTCTTGTGAATTTTGAGATGTAATTTCTTGGTCGTATGAGGAAATGCTAGGCATAGATTCTAGTATTTTTGAACACACAATTCAAATGTACCCTAATGTCAAACCAATATGTCAACGCCTTCGTCCTGTTCATCAGAAGAAGACTATAGCCATTAAAGAAGAAGTTGAAAAACTTTTGCGTGTTGGTTTCATTTACCCTCTTTCACTTATTGATTGGATTTCCAACATTGTTCCTGTCATGAAGAAACAAGGGAAAATCAGACTGTGCGTTGATTATAGAGATTTCAATATTTCTTGTCAAAAATAAAAGTATCCTACTCCCTTTATTGACCAAATTATTGACGAATCTGCCAGTTGTGAAATATTTTCGTTCATGGATGGATTCTCTGGTTACAATCAAATCAATATTCTCCTAGAGGACCAATATAAGACAACATTCATCTATCCCTAGGGCACATTCTCTTATTGTAAACTCCCATTTGGTTTAAAGAATGTTGGGGCAACATTTCAGAGAGAAATGGATTATGCTTTCCATGACATTAGGCACATTTTTCAACCTTATCTAGAAGATTTACCCGTGCATTCACGAAAATGGACTAATAACCGAGTGCATTTGAGAGCTATATTTCTACGTTGTTGATACTACAAGATACACCTCAATGCACACAAATGTGTGTTTTGTGTTGGTTTTTGTCATTTTCTTGTATTCATCGTCTCTAAATATGGAATTTTAATTGACCCATTGAAGGTCCAGACCATTCTCAGTTTGCCCGTGCCATCAAACTTTCTTCAGCTACAGAGACTTTAAGGAAAGGCTAACTTTCTAAGGATGTTAATATAAAACTACGCTAAAATGGCTAAAGGATTTACTCGTCTCTTGAAAAATGTGATTCCCTTCGATTGGGATAAGGTTGTGTAAGCTTCTTTTGATGCTCTTAAAGATACCTTGATTTAAGCAACATTAATGTATCCCCCTAATTATCAAAGTGATTATTTCTTGTATCTCGTTGCTATAGATACAACCATTTCTATGGCTTTTACCCAAGAAGAAGATGGGATAGAACATCTCATATATTATTTGAGTCATAATATCAATGATACGAAAGTTAAATACTCATACATCGACCTTGGCGGCCGTTCAATTTGTACATAGTTTTCGTCATTATATCTTGTTGCAGACGACCATTGTCATTTCAGATTGTAACCCTATGAAATACATTTTGTCACGTAAATTTATGGGGGGGAAATATTCAAAATGGATCATCATTTTTTATAAATTTCATTTGGAATTCATCAAATCCAATTCAAAGAAGTCTTTGGTATTCGTTGAGCTCCTCTGCGACCTTCCCTCTGATAGTATTGAAACTACATTGGAACCATCAATTCCAAATGAGTCTATGTTTGTGATTAGGTCATCTGACCCTTGGTATGGGGATTTTATAATTTATCTTTAAACCCAAACTTTCTGGCTCGATACCTCTTGCTCATAACAACGATGTATCTGATACCAAGCCAAATATTATCTGATTTTCGGCAATACACTTTATCGTCATGCTATCGAAACGATTTTAAGTAGGTGCCTCAATCATGAGGAGGTTGATAAAGTTCTGAATTATTTTCTTGCTGGTGCTTGTGGTGGAAATTTTTCTAGGTATGCTACCACGTGGAAGATTCTCTACGATGGTTACTTCTGGCCAACCATATTCCGTGACTGCATTCTCAAAATTAGAAGTTGTCATGCGTGCCAAATATTTTATCATAAAATTTTCATGCCACTAGCACCATTGCATCATGTCATCACAGTGGGACCATTTCCAAAATGGGTTATTGACTTCATGACCTGTAGCCCTCATTCGACTACTTTACCAAGTGGGTCGAAGAAATGCCTACATTCAATAATACAGGAAAAAAAATGCATTTTTCTTTTTCAATAATGTCTTTTCTCAATTCGGTGTACCAAAAGCTATAGTTACAGATCATGGTAAGCATTTTCTTAATAACATGATGAATGAGTTGAATGCCAAATTAGGACAGTCACATGATAGTTCTACCCCTTATTATCCACAATCTAATAGACAATTTGAAGCCATTAACAACATCCTTAAGCGAATGCTTCAACAAAAAATAGGGGTTCATATAGGAAAATTTTAGGGGCTAATATTCATAAGTGGGCTAATTTTCCATTATTTTTCGAAAAAACAATTCGCCAAATTTAATTTTTATAAAAATAATTCATCCAAATTTTATAGTATAAGATTATTTTACTGTTAAAATCGCCAAAATTTTATGGGAGACTATATTTAAAGTAATTAGGAATTTGAATATTTTTGCAATGACATAAACAAACATTTTATAATTTGCATATTAGGGACTAGTGAGATTCACCAAGGTTTCTAAAATTTAAGATAAATTTCCATTGTTAAAATTTTCCCTAGGTTCATAAACAAAATTTGTATTTAATCATGTACTCGGATTTATGGGCATATCTAACCTCGGAGAGAAATGTCACCAAATTTACTCCCTTTCAGTTGGTGTATGGTCTGGAAGCTATCTTACCAATCCATTGTGAAATTCTACCATTAAAACTCGTTATTGACTTGTTACCTGATACCTCTAATGAAGAATCATGTATTTTAAACCTCATCCATATAGATGAAACACATCATGAAATTGCATTGGCCAATAAAGCGCATAAGAGACGAATCAAGGTGCAATATGACCGCAATGTCAAGCCTCACATCTTCTCAGAGGGAGACCTAGTCTTTCTTTATGATCAGGAAGATGATAAGATAGGAACATGAAAATTTGAGCCACTATGGCATGGTCGCTACATTATCAAAAGAGTTCTAGCTAAGGGTGACTATGAGTTATTTTATTATGATGGAATTCTATTGGTGTAACCTCAAAATGGGTTGTCTCTTAAACGTTACTATGCTTAATTGAGTGTAATAAAATTTTGTATCATGTTGTGTATATGCTTTTATTGCATTAAATGTGTTATTTTTTTTAGAGTTTCCTTGAAGTTAGTAATCCAGTTTACATTTCATTGCAAATGATTGAATATTTGGAACCATTCGTTGGGTACGCTGATGGTGCTAGTTGTATTACGCAGAACCTATCTTCTGCAGCATGGGCTATTTTCGCTCCAGTTGGCAAGCTAGTGATTTCAAGGGATTTGTATCGATCTATCCACGAACAATATCGCTGAGTATAATGCATTGATAAAACTTCTCTCTAATTCCATTTCACTTGGCATTAACCACATCATCATTAGGTTAGACTCACAGCTTGTCGTACTGCAACTTACTAGCATTTATACTATCTGAAATCCAAAAATTCATTATATGTTCTTTAGAGTTCGACTTTTGGAAAGAAATTTTGATTACATTCAATATCAACACATTTCCAAAAATTTGATCACATTAACTGATTCTTTAGCGAATTCTGTTCTAAAAAGACATTTTCAAAACATGTAAAGACACATTTTTCAATTCACATCACACAATTGAATAGGATTGCACATTAAACATAGGAAAACATTGAAAATAAATAGACATATAGTCAGGATTTTACAAAATTTGTGCCTGAGACACATTGGTCATCTAACCTAAAAATGTATACAAAAATGTCAAAAGTAAAACTAGTGATGCTCATGATGATAAGCAACTGCTCTAGCTATCCTGTGCAATAGCCTCATCCAATGGCAAGGAACACCAATAGTATGGCACCGTAACCTCATAGGTAACTCCTCGATCCTGACATACGGTATCCCAAGAGTCGATCCCTCAACATGCTGCTGCAACTCAGCAAGAGTCTCGGTCAAATCTAAATCCTGAAGGACTTCTCCCCTGATAGTTCTCTCTGATGGTTCATTTTCTACCTACTCTAGTCAACCCACTAGTCAAACACAACCCACATCTGTTTACATAAAAATTTTAGTTTAACTTTGGAAAAAATCAAAAATAAAAAAACATGTAGAAACCTTAAAATCAAAAACATGGTCAAAACGTTTTTACCCATTGCACCCCATTGAGTGCCATCTGGTAAAATCAAACCTAGATCTCCACGTAAATCTACACCTATGTATGGATACTCCTCTATGGCAATAATTTGTCATCGGACCCAAGAAAATAATCCAGTAGAAAATATGATATTCGATTGACCATCACGCCTAGCCATGAATTCGACCCATCTCTATATCCGAGGATCTCTAGGACCAGAAGTGCTCAATGTCACATGTTGCAGTTGCATCAATGGAATTCTCTCTAAAATAAAGGAAATCAGGATCGAGCCATAACTGAAATTCTTTTTTCTGCTACCCTTTGCTTTAGTCACATGTTTTTTCATATGAAAGAGCACTACTTCATCCCAGTTGAACATTGTTGGTTCGAGACACTCAAGAGCATACTATTTGTATGAATTTTTTCCAACATGTAGTGTCATATAACCAGCAAGTTTTTCAATAGTGAAAAGGATAGTTCTCAGAGGCAAATCACGCACATCAGGAATGTTTATCTTCCCATCTTTGCTAGGTTTAGTACCTGCCTAAAAATACTGGCGTATGTAGCCCTTCATTGTCTCACCTCCAATAGTAGATCCTACAAGGGAAACAAGAGAACCATGTCTCGATAATCCAGTAAGAAAGTAAACATCCTCAACTAGTATTGGGAGCACTTTTTCCCCAATGTTTAATTCCATATCCCATGAACGAAGCAAGAAATCCAATATTTCAATATGTTTTCTCATCCCTGATAATCTGAAATACTTAAGTAAACCACAAACCTTGAAGGCTCTTCCAGTGACAGGATCATTTAGGACAATCATGTCTTTTTCTTCATATTCTCTTTCTCGCCATGTAATGGTCATTTTGATCCAATCAATACTTGAAAGCCAATGATAAGCTTCATTAGGATCCATTTCATGCAAAATATTAAGAAGCTTTTTAGCTCACAACAAGAAAAAAAATTTGGAAATGCACCCAATGCACCCCTGGTCAATGGAAAAGTGTTTCAAAGAATCTGGACTTCAATTTCAGTGCTCTACAACGCACTTTTCGACATGCAAGGGTGTGTTTCTCTCAAAACGTAATAGATTTAGCCTAGGTGGCTCAAAAACATAACAATTTAGCATGAAATGAAACAAAAATGACACTAAAAGAAAGATAAGGTTCAGTTCTCCAACCTGGATCAAACGGTGCAAGAAATTTTTCATTGAAACTCTTGTAATCAAGAGGTGAAGTTTGAGGAAGAAAAACAGGTTCAAAGCTCCTAAATTCCAAATGGTAACTATGGAATGGTGAAATGAAATGGTAAATTTTTTTTTTTATTAATCATATTTAATGATGTGACTATGGTTTTTATTCATTTTTACTATCAAATGAGTATTTTAATCCATATGATGGTTCTCTGAATAGGTTTTACAGCTAATACAGTGAGTTTGAAGTGCACAATTATTCAAAAATGATTTGAGCACAAAGAATAATTTTATCCACTTTTTTCGAGCTTTGTTAAACATGAAAAAGGAATTCAGATCATATTTTTATCTCTTTTTCGAGCTCTTTTAAACACGAAAAAGGAACCCCCCTGAAGTCGTCGTTTAGCTCTTTTCAGACTTCGTTAATGTGAAAATATTTCTGAGCACTTCTCTTTTTGAGCTCGTAAAAGGAAATGAAACTACATCTACTCAGCATAAGTTCAACCATTTTCCGCACTGAAATATATTATTTATAAAAAAGGAACACCTTATTCGAACATGTCTAAGAGGTTTTCTTAAATATCATTTTACACTTTTTTGGACCTGAGCGACAAATTTATGAAAAGGACTCATGGAGTCTCTTTTCATCCATTTTCAAACTCTCTAAACATGAAAAAGGACTGATTTTTTATTTTTGTTAGACTTGTTAAAACATCAAATTGTGACAGACTTGTCTGATCATGACAAGATCGAGTTTTATTATCGCTAGACTCATTAAATCATCAAATAGCGATGGATTCACCTGAAGGGTAGAATTATATATCAAGCATATGTTACCCTCCTGAAGCTTGTTTAAAAATAAGGAGGTACTGGTCAGCATGACAGGGGAAAATTTGGGAAAAAGAACAAAACACTTTATGGTAGCAGGTCACTCTTGAACATGACACTTTCACTTCATCTATGTGGCTTTGGGTTGGGTAGTCTTCTTAATGGTATGTCATACCTATGGTCTATCATACCATCCATCACTTCGGTTGTGGGTCAGTTTTGCCAACTCATTTCACTGTCGTAGATATGTTCAAGATAAGTCATCTAGTAATTCCTCATCTTCTGCAATACTCATAAACCTTCATTTTCAAGACCTCCGTCCCTTAAAATTTCTTCATCAGGTCACATTTTTCTCCAAAATAATTACTCTCGCTTCATGTTGTATCTGAGATGAGTCGCTTCCTGTCAACATCAGGTCATCATCCATAAAGTTGACTTAGAAACATCTTTCCAGTGCCTTGGAACTTGCTTACATCAACGAAAAGTTTCTCGCTTCTGGCGATAGGTTGACATCACATACCTTCAACCGAAATAATTTTTTTTGCGTTCGAAATCAAATCATCTATTCACACATTGCAAATTGTACTATAATACCTTGAGAAACATTAACACTAATGGTTGTTTCTCTCGCATCTATTAACGGCTTACAACAACGGCTGGTAATAAGATGATGTCTTCCCATGTTCAACTTCGGATCAGATATTCGCATGGTTAGACTTGTAATTTGAATGATTGAGTGAAAGAGAAAAAATACCCTGGATCTAGTTTTATCCATCTGGGCTACAATTTGAGAAATTGTATTTCATCATCCGTACGATGGCTTTACATAGAGATGGCCATCCTATCATGTGCCTATATCTGTAGGCATGTCTATATCTGTAGATGAATTTCTGATTTATGTACGTGTTATGATAGTTTATGTGATGAGCTTGGGTATGCATCCCTCAGAAATTCATGTCCAAGATGTATAAGATATCAATATGATGTAATGTATTGCAAATTGATGCAGGTCACCGTCCACATTAGATCCTCCTCGTCACACTGTAAATCATCTCATCCAAATATTATCATTATTTTGACTTCATGCTTTAAGGGGGAACTTTTATAGGTCAATTTGGGAATCATCCCTAATACCAATATGAACAGGTTCTATCATCCCTTAATTCAATACAAACAGGGTCTATCATCCCCTAATTCAATACAAACAGGGTCTATCATCCCCTAATTTGGTTGCTACATGCCCTAGAGAAGTCATTCCATTTCTGGCTTTAATTCAAGAAAGTTTCAATTTTTGAAGTATAGATAAAATTACCCATTGACTAATCAATTCTCCTTTGAATGGGCGTAAGTGTGTTGCAAAGTACTTACCCCCATGCAAGGGTTCTCTACAAAGAACTCCCGACACTTAAGGGAGTGTTGGTCTCCTAGGAGCGAAATCATCATTTTTCTGGGAATCTCCACATGTCTAGTGCCTTCTAAAATAGCTCATAGGTGTCATAATTTGAATACATGTGTTCATACATCACCATTGAACCTAGGAACATGACTCATCTATTATTATAAAGCCATTCAATGTCATTTACTGAGAAACTACCTACAATTTCCCTATAAATTGAGCACTTGTCTAAGTGCAAAGGAGGAAGAAATTTGTATAATGTTATGCTGTTAGATTCTCAATTCTTGAGAGATGAAGTACTGTTATGCTACTGAATTGATGCTTGGTGTGATGAGGATGGAATGAACTTGGAGTAGGTTGATGATGAATTGATCCAATGGTTGTAATCTACTCCTCCTATTATTTCAATAAATATATTTGTTCTTTCTCTCATATATGCACTTATGTCTTGTGAATGTATTCTCAAATATGTATTTATTCTCAAATTTAATTGGTTCAATTTGGTTAAGGTACATAGAATGTATATCTATATGTGATTTTTTGTCTTATGTCTTTGATTGCAGGTATTGATCAAGTAGGTTTCAGCTAGATCAAGGGTGACGTGAACTAAAATAGAAGAGGAAAGAGATCGAAGGATCACAAGGAGGTATTTATCCCTTCTATCTTTCTGTCTATTTTATAGAAAATAACATTTACCTTTCTTCTATTGTTCTGAGTGAAGGAACACCACACCCAGGGAAAACTAGTTAATCTGTAGACTAGAATCCCACATAACAATAAGGACACCTTATAGGTTCCCCTTTTCCCTTATTTATTACACAAATATCCAAAACAACCTTGTTACCTTGCATCTATTCTTAAACTCCTTCCTTATTCCATTGATTCTCTAAATGATAATCTGGAGGTTAATCATAAAAACAAGACATGATACACTACTCATATTCTAGACAGGATTTCTACATTTCTACATGTTCCAGAACCTAGTTGAATTTTCCCTCCTCTTATCATCTTGATTCTTAATTAGCTTAGTCCAACTTCTTACTTTGGAAGTTTACAAAAACGTTATAGAAGCCATAGCATCCTTTGTATCTAAGTGGTGCATTTCCCAAAACAAGAGGTGAAGTCCAATTTCCCAATGTCCAAATTCCTTCAATTCATTATTGATACAAGACAAGAAATTATAGCTAGTTGCTAACATTCTCACTTCAAGATTTAACAATATTTCCAAGCATTACATACATCCTTTAGCATTTCTAATCATCATAATTTAAGGATCCAGTTTATAAAATCTCACACATAAATGGAAATGAGCAAGAAAATTGTTCAAAATATTAAAGCCAGACTCTCCTTAAAAATCACATCTCTATCATTCCTACTAATAAACAAAATGAGTTGATTAGGCTTTTTCTAGTGTAGTACAAGAACATATACCATGCTAGGGGCTAATGTTTTATTCTTATTTGTCACCTGGTCATATTTGGCACCTAAGTGACCAGGCTTATCCCCATTAGCTAGCTTCCAACATCAATGGCTCCCTCTGGTGATTTCTCACCATCAACATTTAGCCTACATAGGGTTTGGTCTAGTGGTAATTTTGACCAATTTCCATGCTGGAGACCAAGCTTATATTCCCTATAGGCATAGACGTTTACTAGGAATATCTTGATTGGTATGTGCACCTCAATGAAATTGATTAATATTGAAGGCAATTATTTTTTCCATCTTGATAACTCGCTCATCATCGAAACAAATACTATGCTTTTCCTAATGAAATTGCATATATTCAAGTATTTTCGCAATCCAAACAGTTTGACATGCCCATTTTCTTGCTACTATGTTTTAAGTTTCCTACATTCAACTTTGGAAGCTAGGAGAGAGATAGATCTAGTGGACTAAAACCTTGTCATGGGACTTTGATACCTTTTGTAGGGAAACAAGGATCAAGAGGGTGCTAAGAATGGGGTTGTATAGGAACAAATCCATCATTGAGATATATAAAACCATGATCTAGGACATTTTGAGATTCAACAAGATGATGAGCTTAGTGAAAAGAGTCACCTTCACTAAGTGGGCCCGCAGGCTATTTTTGGTGCAAAGTCTATTTTTAGACTATGTCTATTTTTGTATTATGACAATCATACCTATGAGTTGCAGGATGCTATTTGTGGATGGTTGGTCAAGTCGGAAAAAATAGATGGACTTCTATTTTTAGACATATTGGGCGTAATCTATTTTTAGATTGCTAGTCTAAAAATAGATATGTCGAATATTATTAGCTCTTAATAATATTTGGACTCTAAACATTATCTTATTCTCTTGGAGCACTTCAGTTAAGTGCACAGATGTGGCACAGCAGCTGACAAAAGGAATTACGCTATTCCTGATGGTTTACTAGAGCTAATGCATGAGGACTTTAGTTAGAACTCATGTGACAGAGTTTGGTGGAGTTATAGTAGTTGGTGGAGTTGTGTTCAGTTTAACTCAGTTAGACACAATTGATCTAGTTGTATCTACTCTAACTGATTGATACACTAGTGAGAGTGGTGTGAATTAATTAATAATTAATTCACTAAATATTAACTCATTAATAAACTATATAATACATCAGTTAACTATAGTGCATGGACAGTTTCACTGGAGACCAGTGGAGAGGTAGGTGAAAGAGAAAGTGTGACTATCAGTTGTGACTATAATGATGCATTGATTACATCCAACACTCAATGGAGATGCCAATGAGGATTGCGCAGTGTAAGCCAGGTGGATTCGAGTTCATTCAGAGTCATTCTTCAGCAGGGATTGCGCAGTAGAGGCAGGCTAGCAGGTGGAAGATATCGGTGCATGGATTTTCTAGATTGGCATGATTAGTGTGTAGTGATTGTATTGTACTGAGAGCTTGACATGTTCAGCTTTGTATGAGTATTGTTACATGATCTCTATGGCATATATTATATACAGATAGTTGGGGTTTTTAGCTACAGGCTTTCCTGTTAAAACACTGTGTTCATATGTGTGAATTTTTATGGTTTCATGTGTGCATTGCAATTGATTTAATTTCCACATGTGATGATCAATAGTGGAATAGATTCTGCATTGTGCATGAAGTTAAAATAGTGTGCGATCAGGAGAATCTTTGATATATAACACATAAGTTATATAACTTCTACAGTATTTACCCATGTTTCTTTTAGACAATGCTTGCAACATAATTGTCTATATCTTGAACCAATTTCCTCACATAATCTTGAAGGAAAAATCACCAAAGAAATATTTTGTTGGTGAGAAGCCACAAGTATTACATTTTTTTTCTTTTTTTTCTTTGCCAATTTATATCCATATTCATGATGAGAAAAGGAATAATCTTGAACCTTTGAACATAAAGGTGATCTTTATTAGATAAAGTAAAGCATCCAAGGCCTAGATGATCTAAATTAAAGTGCAACTCAAGAAATGGGTGAGCAAGGATATGAATTTTGATGAGTATGAATGGTCCTCAAAATAATAGAAACTTCTAATATTGATTAATGAATATCAAAATATTGTTCCAGATTCTGTTATAAAATTGTAAAAGAAATCAAAGTCAGCTCAGTAGGATTCTAGTCAAGGAACAGTGACCTTATTACTTACTAGTGTAGCCAGGAAGTTAAGATGGATTACTAAAACATTGTAGGGTCTACAGGAACAAGTGGGATCATCTAAGTTAGCGTCTCAGGTGAATTGTCAACCTAATAAATTTCCTACTTATGTTGCAATGATTTCTTCTATTCTTCAGACATAGCCCTCCATTTTTTACTTCAATTTCATCTTTGAGAAAGGATTTTTCTTTGGAAAAAAGAAAAATCATTGTATGTCAAGGGAATTTTTTGAGCTGAGGAGATAAATGTGGAACTTGATGAGCAGTGGCAAGTTTAATTGAGGTGGTCACAATTGATGGTGAACTATATTTCAACAGAAAAAACATGAAGGGTTTTCTTCCAAATGATCATTGAGAAATGTCTTTCAAGGCTGTTGAAAAAAATTGGGCACAAATTTAGACTAAACATGGCATTGTTGTTTTTCCTTTGGGAATGATTTCTTTTACATGAATTTGATAAGTTGCATATATAAGGATACCATTTGAGATCATGATGTGCAGATATCATGATTTCACATATTTTCGGTGAATGAAATAAGAGGTAGTGGTTGTACTACTATGAGAAATAAATACCATCCTCCTTTATAAATTCTTCCTTATTGGTATAATCGTTGTAATCAAGTGAGTTCTAGGTGGGAATACTATCTTTAGTAAGCTACAATGATCCATAAAAGTGTTATTTTGTTAGTTCTACTATCAGATTTGGCAAGAGATGGCTCGAAATTTTTGCAAGTGATCCACCAAATATATATCATAGATAATTTTCAACTCAAAATGGCTATGATACAGACTAAGGGATGCATCAGGGATATTATTTATGATTTTTGGTTGTTTACCTTGTTTTTGTATTTGATTGGACCGTTTCCTTAAGGATTTCATGCTAATAGGCTTCCTTGTAGACCCATAAAAGAAATATGTTCATAATAATTTAAATTCCTTTCTTGTAGGTTTTCGTATGAAAGGCTTACACATGGCATGATCAATGCACTAGTAAAAAAAATTAAAAGAAAACATTTCTAAGATTAATGACTTCTTTCCATTTCTAAGCTAACTAGGACAATCTTGAAATATTTTCTAGGAATTTCTATGATGATGCTAAATTGGTCTTGCAAGGTCTGTCAATGGAAAATTTTACAGCTTGATTTCACAAATGAAAATTTAGGGTGACTAAAATATCTTCTATAAAATTCATAGGATTGGTCACTAGAATGCAAAGAATTGTTTTTCTACATTGTTTATCTGAATTGATGGATAGACTTTTAGCCAGACTCCTTAAACATTGATGATGTTAGAAAATGAGTCAGGGTATCTTCCAATTCAACATCATACCCAGCATATGCATGATCATCCTGGATGATATTTAGGGTATTAATGAGATTGGAAAGAAGGCTTTCATAATGGAATTAAACTCATCATACAAACAGATCTATCTAGGTTTGTACAATAATTCAATTCATCTCAAGGTGGTACAAAAATCCATTCAACTAATCCAAAGAAAGGTATTTCTAGTTTCTTTCATCATTTGAGTGAATTTTAGTGCTTTTTTCCCTACTAATCTTAAGTTCTTAATTGTCTAAGTAAAATAACTAACTTCTGCAATTTACCATAGTCAATTTGTATAAGCCGCCTATCAGGAAAGAACAACTACCTTCGCACAATAACAAGTCTAAAAGGTTCAAGAAGAACACTAAGCTCTTTGCAGGCATTATAATATAGGATTCAATGGTTTAGAATAGAGTATTGCAATTTACTACACCACAAAATTGGTAAAGGTTCCCCTACAACTGGAATTGTAAAGACAAAATATTTAATTAAGATCAGCAACCTTTGACACCACTATGAATGTAAAAAAACAAGACTAGTAAGTCTTGATGGAGACTCAAAATAGTATGATGGATTGTTCCTTTTCTCATAAATAAGATGCTCAATAGTTAATACTCTCCTTAAATCCATTCCATACACAGGTTTCCTCTTACAACACAGTGTGTTCAACCATGCTATAGTTGTAGCCCTTCCTCTTTCCTGCCTTAATATCTCTTCTTGAAGAACATGTTGGATCTCCTCAAAGATGTTTATTCTATGCCTTGTTTATCCTCTATTAGCAGGGAAGCCTATTTCTTCATCTCTTAAATTACCAATCTTCTCAATTAGTAAGGAAATATTTTAAATCTTTGTCATGTGATCATACTCCCATGAGGTCACCACAAATTCTAGGTAAGAGAAAACCATATTCATTCCCACTAAATCAATAGAAAAGAATGGTAAACCTTTGAGTATGGAGCAATTACCTGAACATACTTGTTGCTCAAGTCCCAAAAAATTAAATGAGAATATAAGTGACATGCCTTCAAATAGATCTAAATGTTTACATAACTTAAGTAGTTGCATCAAAACATTAATATGATCAAGAAAGTTGGCATTATCCCATTTTGCCTTTATTTATGAACTCGCAATAAAATCCCCATACAAGTTGCACTATATTTTTAACAACTTGTAGCATATTGCATGTTCATATTTATTTGGAAGTTGTTTCTCCACATCTTGTTTCAGGGGACATAATATGTAATGCTGAAATACATTGTGTAAATGATAAACTTATTTATTCACTAGTTATTTCCTCTCCCCTATGCCAAATATTGGTTTACAAAACCAGTCTTCAAATCATACTATGACTGAGAGAGATGAGGAATCAAAAAATGTAGCAAGGACTAAAGTTCCATAAGATGTCCCTGAAGTGGGCTTCCAATTTTTAATCAGGTGAAGCCCAT
The DNA here is from genome assembly GCA_034641835.2 of Pinus albicaulis. Classification (NCBI taxonomy): domain Eukaryota; kingdom Viridiplantae; phylum Streptophyta; class Pinopsida; order Pinales; family Pinaceae; genus Pinus; species Pinus albicaulis. The sequence continues at coordinate 48,334 of JAXQQM020075901.1, read as the reverse complement.
CTAAAATAATATATTTTAATTTCTTCCATTTAAAAACATGGGCATCTTGTATCATGAGTCTATATGTTTTGATGTACCATTGTATGCTTTTAGAGCTCGAACTCTCAGAAGAAGCCTTCTCAAGTGTAGTTGTTGCTGCAACAACTTCCTCAAGCCACAAGATATTAATGTCCACCTTACTGTCTTTGGATATCTTCTCTTTAGGGACATTCGAGCTTCCTGCAATATTATGAAATTTCTATTAGGATTCCCTATCTGCATCAACAACATTCACTTTAGCATATTCTACTGACTCTATTATCAAATTAACATTATTTTGGACAGAGTTCATCAAACCATGAAAGGATTCCATTTGGTCAAACTCTACTTCATTCCACTGAGAATAATACATTACATCTATGACGGTAATTAATTATTTCCTTCATTCTAGTGTTGATGTATAGTGGAGCCAAAATATTCAAGGTCGCTGCCTTTATATTGAGCATCTTCATCTTCATCGTTTTTATTTACCTCTTTGTCCACCTTTGTTTGGAATAGGGTCCGAGCTACCTTAGAATTTTATTTATTTTCCTTTGATTCATCATCAATTCTGTATGGTCTATTTTCCTTTCTTCTTTTAAATTCATGATTAGTATTACTACCCTAGATATTTCAAGGGCATATCCATTTAAGTGGATCCTTCAAAAAAAAATTCATATATGGGCATTGATGAAGGTCACAAGTAGGGCTAGTCTAATAATCATTACAATTCCTCATGTATACTTTATATTGTGTGCCCCTAATTTCGTACTTAATGTCATAGAATTCCTGAAAGGTTGGGGCTACCTGAGTTCCCTCTTTTAGTGATTGATCCTCCCTCCAATAATATAGATTCCAAAGTTTTTTTTTTTGTTTTAGTGGTCCATAATTCGTTAATAGAAATACCTTTAACTATAAAGAACTTCAACTACATATTCACTACTTTTGTTGGCATGAAGATTGGATTTTATATCATCTCTACGGGATTCAGTACAAAATAAAATGAGATATTTCTCCAAGAAACTGCATCAGCAAAGTAATCCCTCTACAATTACAACAACCACTATTGACCTTATATTACCTCCCAAAACATTGGGAAATTTTAGCAAATAACTGCGACGTAGCCATGATGAAAGTAGTATTGACAGAAATGATAACATGCTGCTTAAGGAGGTGCTAATGAATGGAGCTTTTGATGTTTCATATATTGGTCATCAAAGATGCGTTTGGACAGACTCCTACACATATTTTTGCATATTACATTACTACATTTAGGCGAAAAAGGAAGCAGATGGAAAGGGATCGCATGCCCACATGATGAAAAATGCATTCGAGTCAAATGTTCTTTTTATAAACACAAAAACATGTCAATCTACAAATTCCATTTATAAATAAAGAAAACAAGAGTAAATGCTTCCATGGAAAGCCATGAAATTTTATTTTAAGCATGGTGCATTTTTTCCATTTTTTGGTGTCTACATTTCTTTCTCTCTATTATTAAATAGATATCTAATGAGGCTTTAGCTTTGGCCTAGTTTGGGTTGCATAGATGGATTCCATGCAAAAAATATTGGATAACTGAATTCAGTGGCAAAATTAGGGAATGACATGGTTTTGTTTTAAGTGGAAATTGATGCTGAAAGGGAAATAGGGGGATGATAAACAAGATAGTCATAAATTAAAAGAAGGATACCTTCATAGTATATATCAACTTTAGGTCCTATGTATCATAGTTAAAGCAGACACTGACACTGATTTGTAGGACATTATTTGTGCAAATGTTCCATATGAGTGAATTTATAAGAAACTTGTATCTGATATGGTCTGATCAATTAATAATTTCAATGTATATTTTGGTGTACAAGTCATATCTTTGGAGCATATTCATCCTTTATTAGAGCATGTACCTCACGTGGAACCGTATTTCATGATGGCACCAATTATACCACTTGTAATGATGAAAGTATGGTACAAAATTGTGATCAAGAAGGATCCAAACACAATAGGTTGCACTCAGTAAAATAAAAAGTACAGAAAGGTGGAAACAAACTTGCTACACACAGGGGTTCTTAGCTCGTTCTAAGGGTATTCCTACACTAGATTTACACAAAATTGCATAAAAGAAAGTATATCGATTAGGTGGTGCAATTGCAATTTTGGAAACTGTTATAGTTTTGAGGTTCGTTGGATTATCTTTATCATCAAAATATGTCAACAATTTTTTAGGTCAAATGTATTACCTCTTCCCAACCTCCAGTTGGAATGTCTTTGTTATAGATTATGTTCATAAGAAACAATGGTGGCATCATTTTAGGATGTATTACATACCTAAATATTTGGTTCTTCATAATTTAGAACCAATTTTTTTTCAACATTACCATGCACAGTAATCAAAAGGTTATTCTGATGGATATTTATACAAATCTTCTTCAGTGCATGCTAGTAATAGATTTAATGGTGAGGTGCTAGTGCAGATAAATCCAAGGCCTAATCAAAGCAAAGACTTAGTATTAGGGCTAGGTCATGTTCAAAATTATCTTCACAATTTTTCTATATTTGTACCTATAATAGATAACACTAAACAGTTCAACTTGTTTAGAGGAAGGGAAAAAAAAAATGTATACGTAATAGAGGGAAATTTTATTATGACTTCAACAATGGATGTAAGAGGAATATTAACATAATACCTTGAAATTCAGGAGAGTGTAGATGGAATATTCCTTGTGGCCTCTTATGATGTAGATAAAACATCAACAATGGTCAATGAGGAACACTCAAAGGACTGAAGCAGAGAAACAAATACGGGAGAATCCACACAGTAGCACAAGGTTCCTTATTTTGCTTATTATGTTCCTTTTGGTAGAGATTTTTCTTACAAAATTAAGGGAGAATTTTTAGTTACACTCTATCATATCATACAAGTCTTTATTTCTAAACTATGGAGGAAACTTGACCAAGGGAATAGATGTCATTCAGAAAATTATATTTCAACCAAGCAATTCAGTGTAGCATGATATTTTAGGGCCTATAGAATATGTGGGAATATAGAGTTAGAGAAATACATATTAGAATGTTTTTTTGAGTTGGAACCCCATGACTCTACCACATATGTACCACTTTCAAATATTTATGCGGTAGCTAACATGTGGGAATATGTAGGAAGGGTAAAAAAAGTGATGAAATACCAAGGCTTGAAAATGGAGCTTGGGAAAAACTAGACTGATGTAAATAAGTCAAATAGCACTGTGTATGAATTCATTTTAGATAATAGTTCACATCCCTAGATAGAAGACATATAAGTTGTTGGAGAGGTTGTCTAACTAGATGATGGATGTAGTATATGTACCCAGAACAAATTTTTTTCTACATGATATGCACTGAATTAAAATGGAAAAAAAATTAAGGATCAAAACCAAAAGGTATATGTTTCTTTACAGATCAAAGAGAATTTTGCATGAGTTAGATGTGTAGATATTGAATTCCTCAACCAACAGTTCCACATGTAGTCACCCAAAGACAGGCCAACATGCAAGTTAATATGATCACCACTCATAAACTTCAAGGCTCACAAGATGTAGCTATTGTGAAAATAATACTAAGTTACCATTGAACGACACTATCTATAATTTATTCCTTAAATTCTGCTATAGAAAGGGAAACTAAGACACAGGGATCTCCCACCTACTGAACTTGACCTTTTAGTTGAATCAATTATCAAAATTATTTATTTGTCTTAAGGAGTGGGTGATATCAATCATTTCAATCAACAAATTTTTAATTCCATATTAATGTAGTTTTGGCCTCATACTAGTGAGAGACTCTTATCCTTGTAAGTTTCTACCACATATCATATTTTGGGTGAATTTGGAAGTTCTGGAACTTTAAACTCTTAACAGATTCCTTCGGGGATAAATCTTGAGAATTTTCTCCTTGGCTCAAGATTAGCAGCAATAATTATCAACCACACTATTCATTCAGACATGAAAGACGTTGAATCTATAGTAACTGTTTGAACCCCAATAATTGTCTCAATTCTAATGATGGAGGGCCACATTGTATATCAACACCAATATTATTTATCTAAAGTAAACATTGGAGCTTCAGTTGCAATTATTCCTAGTAAACACAAGAAACAAGTGTCACAACTCATTCCCTGACATGTAGATATTACTCAAGCTTGAGGGCATATTCCCACTACAAGGTTTTGAGGTACTACCTAGCAAATTCACTTATTTTTGTTGTCAGTATTCTATGAATTTATATCAATGATTTTATTTTATTTTATTCCTTATAGTTTGAAATGGTTTATGTTTATTTAAGAAGACTAATCCAATGTTCATGCTAGGGGAAATTTTTTTAATTATTGTTGACCATATATTTTCAATTATGTTGTGTTAGCATGGGAATCTGCACAAACCTCTTCACAGTATAGGTTTGGTTATATTTAAGGTCTTCCTGACACTTTTTTACTAGTAGTGAAATAATAAAAATGCATCCTTTCAAATTTGAAGACATCGTATGAATATATTTATTCTTCCAAAATTATTCCTATGTTGGCTATAGGATAAAGATGAGATTGATATGAAAGAATAAGGGGAAGGATTGTACCTTGAGTAAAGAGAAGGTTAAAGCTGACAACTTAGATGATGTAGCAACGCATTCCTCCAATACCTGTTGTGATTGTTAATGGAAACGAAAGTGTGGAATATGAGAATTCAACATATACTCTTGCTAAAAAAACCTTGCGAGATGCATTCAAGTTAGCTTCCACCTCCAATAAATATATGGAAAATAAAGATGAAAATGAAAACTTGTATGTATCTAGTTGGCTTCACTTAGATTAATCAGTCAATTTTATTACAATCTGGATTTTGTTAGTTCTACCTGTATTTTTATATCTAGTCTATTATTTTGTAATATTTACCATCTTTATTAATTTGTTTTTTTCTATCTGAAATATGCAATTTTTCCTTTAAACATGAAGTATTCTAAGAAATATTGTACACAATTTTTTACATACTTGTTTGAATTTTCTATCACATGGTAGAACTATATTTTTTCAGTACTAGAAGTATTTTATGAAAATCAATGAAATTCATTGCTTCATTTGGAAAGGCCTTTCAGAAGCTACAAAAACCTAAAATATTGAATGCAAATTCTATTTTGAGGATAGTAGAAAGCTTCATGGATAGAGAAAATAATTTGGAAGATGAGTTCTCTAAGTAGTATTGATATTTGAACAAGACCACTAGTTCTAGTGGATTGTCAATAGTTATAGTTGTTTAACAAGCTTCAACAAAAAAACTTATCCTTTTTTATTGATTGTCAATTGATGGATTTGATATTTCTACTTTTTCCTCTTTCTTGAATTTTTTTGTGTGTGACTAGTTTGAACTAATTGAGGATCAAACATTGGTGGTATTGTTGTAATATGTTAAATTCTTAATTGTATTGAATCAATTATTTTTTGTAAAATATCAATCAATGTGATATACCTTGGAGATTACAAGTATCATAAATATGGGAAAACTATTGGTGCTTTGCATGTAAATTTGCAAAACAGATCAAAAATACACTAATTTTTAAATTTTCATTATAATGATCACTGATGTTTTGAGTTTTAGTAATTGAGGATGGCCGCAGGTGTTCCCTCAAATAGGAATTTTGTTGTTGGAATTCAGTGTGTATTTTCCATTCAATAATCATATAGAAACTGGAATCTGAAAGTTACATTAAAAAATAATGCTATTTTGTGGATTACTAGTGGTGATTACTACATATTTTCAATGCTGGAAATTAATCACAGCTAATATATTGTACCATGGGTCAGGAACACAATGGGAAGTGAATTACATATTAAATTTATCCACTTATATTGTAGTGATTGATAAATATAAGAAAAAAATTAACATTTTGATATAGACTATTTGGTTTATTCATATGCGATAATGGACCCAAATAGTAGTTCTTATTTGAATAAATTATCATCAATGTTGGGCATTCTTGACATCATCGACCTCCATCCCTGGACTTGTTTACTTAGCCTTCTAATTTAAAGGATTATATACATGTATATGAGGCTATCCTATTATTGTATCGTGTTTACTTCATTTCATTTTATTCTAGACTTAGCTTTCACAATTTCTAGGAGTTTGTTTTGCACTCCCACATTGTATAAGTAATCTACAACTTGAGATTTTTTATCATGTAACTTAGCTAGAATGATTGTGTCTAATATTTCATTAAATTTTGATTACTAGGTTTACTAAGGTGTTGTTTTTTATGGTGACGTTTTGTTTTCTTTGTTTATACAGGTCATCTAGCCACATGTTGGCCACTATTTCCCAAGTGAAGAAAATGTTTTTGAGTTTTTTTCTTTTATGGGGAAAAATATCATCGACAATATTTTTGATGTTTAGGTATATATCATATAAATCCTTTATAGTCTAATTTATTTTATATTCTAGTGTTCATCGTCTATCATGTCTTATACTTTGCATTGTATCTTCTTTCTTTTTTAGAAAAGGAGCTCAGTATTAATGGTAATAAGCGAGGATTGAAGAAAGAGGAGAATAATAAAACTCGAGCGACAAAATGAAAATTAAATAGAGATAGAGAAGAGAACTGGTCTAGTGGTAAACGTAGGGCCAATACCTATGTAAGAAACACACACAGATATTGATGGTCAACTCTTCAGAGTTAGTGAATTCACATGTAATGCCTTTGCAAAAAAATGATAATGTTTTCAAGTGATGAAACAAATTATTTCATGTGTAAATTGTATTCCAACCAATATTAAGTTGGAAACTCATATTGTAATACTTTGCATTTTATATAATACAATCTATGTGGTTGAAATTATTTATGTTTGCACTTGATATTATTTAGTATTGTAATTAACATGTGTAAATTTGCATTTTCTTTTTAGATGAACATGTACATTGTATGACACCTATTTTTTTATTTAGTTACAAAATCATACTAACTAATTTATGGCAATTAATAATGAACACATAAAATCAATCTAAAGCTACTAAACTAATCATTTATTTTGACTAATGATGAACAAAAATAAAAAGAATATACGACTAAATTAGTTGCTTATAATGATTGTTAATAAAATTAAATCAAATGAATATAAACTAATAATGTAGTAATTTATATAATGAATGTGAAACTACCAAAAAAAGATAAATTATTGTTGCAAATGATAAATCTGTGACTACAAATGATGACTAAAGTTTGTATATATACGACTATTGGTAGCTAATTTACAGTATCTTATATCACGACCAAAATTTAGTCATATTTATTTTCTCATTAATTGGCTTCAAACGATGACTAAATTTTGTAACACGACCAACATTTTGGTCATATTTATTTGGTCATTAATTTTTTTTTTCAGGTGATCATTTAGTAATATATTTTGTTGTATATTTTGTCACTAATTGTGAAAATTAGTGACTAAATCAATGACTAAGTTAATGACCAAATTTATAACTAAATATACTAATAGACAATAAAATTGACTCCAACTAGTTAATTACTAAGCTAAAAATGACTAAAATTTGGTCGCATTATAAGATACTGTAAATTAGCTACTATTGGTCACTGACCAAAAAATAGTCGTTTATACGAAAATTTTAGTCATTTTTTTAGTAACTAATTAGTCATTTTGTACTAGTGTACCCCTGGAATAAGTTTACTAGCTACCATCATAATGAATCTTTGAATCCCTTACTGAACGATCCAACCCTTAGCACTTTTGTGGACCATGTTTCATAATATTTCATACTGGATCCACCTGACTCAAAACATCAAACCTATATGCCACCTTTCATTATATTTTCAAACTACACCCACACCCATCATTAATCACAATGCCAACTGAATATTGAATATGGAAGATAATCACTGGATTAACTGAATCATCATAACATTGGAATCTCAATCAACCATTTCATAATAGACATAAATCAGCATACCAATGCACAATCGTTCATCATATACCAAATCATACATTGTTCATCATCACAGAAACACAGTTTTGTTCCTACAAACCCTAATCAGACATATGTCAGAATGTATACGCTACTGATCTAAGGCCTGCATATGTATGTGCTTCCTTTGTATCAAACTGCGTACATATCTCAGAATATTAAACATTGAATCATCAATTACTAAACCATACATAGACCATTGCACCAATTACATATCATTGAACTAATCATTGTCCATAGGTCATTGAATCACACCCATTCATACTTCTATACCATTAAAATTGATCAATACAACCAAATCACCTCAATCCCCACCATTAGACCCATATCATCAACAGACAGCAGAAAATAGAACATAATTGATCAAATATCATCATTTATCAGTATTTCAAACCCTAGCACATATATGTGACTATCATGAAACTAATCAGTGTATGTACATGCTTACCATTAACAACACTCACATACAGATCTTCACATACAAAAAAAATTCATAGAATTTATATGCAAATACCTAGAGGTTGATTCATGTATGTACGTGCCTATTCCCAAACGCACATGTGTACAAATCTAAAAACGTTCATTACAAACACAATTTCACTCTCTATAACCTTTATTGTCAATACTAAAAACTTATGATTAATTCATTAGTTCATAACATACATATTTATCATAATTTTATCATTGTTAGCAACTTAGAAATTTGCAACAAGTAAATAAATCAAGCATACATGTCACAACCATTCATATATTTTATATATGAGTCTTCTCCTTGCTCCCTGGTGCACATCTTTTCCAAATCAGATCACATATGCCTAACCCATTACTTGCACACTTTGACACCTTAATCTCCATCTCCTTATATATTTTTAGCCTTAGCCAATACCTTGGGTAAATACCTTGGTAATGTTGTTAGTATTCTTTGATGAGATCATAAATAATCATTGTCACTCCAATTACTATGGTCCAATACCATGGTAATGACCCTGGTATCTAAAATACCATGGTTCGGATTTTGTACGCGACTTTTCTTCACAATACCTGTGTATGTAAATGACCTTGATTTACAAGACCCTCGTATTCTTTCTCAAACTTTACCTTTTCCATCCATCTATCTCTAAACTGTCATTTCTCTATTCATATCACCTGCAGCATGTGTATCAATCTGTATAACCATTATTTTATCAAAATGTTGACATCTTTATTGAGTGCTTTCCATCAAGGACAAAGAATTAGCCATAATGCCAACAATTTACACCTTTGGACTTGATGGAAACAACTTTAGTGCTTTGCCACCATCTATAAACACCTGAAAATACCAAGACTTCTTCCCAATATTCCCTCCAAGCATTCTTCTCCAAAAACCAAGCTTCTCTCCCCCTTTGACATCAAGGGAAAAGCATTTCACAATGTTGAATGAAGGCTTCCCTTCCTCTTTGTAGAGATGATTCTTGTAGGTATGATCTGTTGCATATTAAAATTGTATACCAACCATGCTCCCCCTGAGCATATGTTGAATATTTTGAATATATTCAATAGATTACAATAATTAATGACTCAACCAAAATTACCTTACCTATCACCAATGATTCATGATTACATCAATCACCCAACATAGTGTGGTTACATATTTGACTCAACTTTACATCATTTTCCCAAATAATGGGATTACATACATAAATTACATAACCCCAATAGCCCATATATGATCAAATTTTAAAAATATTTACTACATGGATCTTTACCTGAAATTTGCATCAAGAGACAGATATTACATTTATAACCAAAATCAGGGACCTTGATCATGAGTTGGAAATATCACAATAGTCATCGGAAACCATCACTCACCATATAGGAATATGCAACATAAACATATAATAGCATCAACATGGGCTAAAACATGAAGATATTCATCACCAATATGTAAGATAATACAATGTCGTATAAATCTATCAAATAGCATCAAAATGTGACCAAATATGAAATGGTCCAATCATCACCAAGCCATTGTAGTAGAAGCATAAGATAGTGCAATAAATCTCTATCAACAACTCATCCCCTTGACCTCATATCATCTAGATCAACATGTTATTTCCATATATAGGAAGATCCATAATCCATAGGAAATAATATAAATTTCTTGAACCACAATGCCATCATATCATCTCCATGCATCCATCAAAGACAAGGATAACCTTCAACATAAATAATGACCATAGTGTATACTTCATCAAGTGTATCAATTATAATTGGGTAAAAATGAAAAGTTGGGTAACACTTTTGTGAGAGTCGGGGGTAGAAAACCTTTTTTCTCAATAATTCGGCCAAACTTTTGTAAAATTTCGGCCGAACTATTCGAGATTTCAGTCGAACTTTCGAAATTAGTTTGGCCGAACTCATTATGCCGTTTACATTGATGGTGTCCTGACAGTGTGGGAAAACATATTTTTGGTCGGAGATGGGAAAACTAGCAACAAAATTTCAGCTGAGCTAATAGTTCAGCCAAACTTTTAAAATAGTTTGGCCGAACGTGTTGGTATAAATATAACAGTCTGTAAACCTTCACGGGTTTCTTATGCAAATGTGTCTCGCGTATGTCTTTGTCTCACGTCTGTCTCTGTCTCACTCTATTGCGGTGTTACTATTGCAGTGTTTCTCCATTGAGATCTATTGCACTGTTGAAGTTGTTTAGTTGAGTTATGTGTCTGTTGGGGTGTTGCAGTTGCTATGTTTTCTCAGATGAGTTTTTTTTGTTTGATTTTAATTTAATTTTTTTTTTCGCAGGGAATTTGGTCCCGGCTTCATCCTCGTTGCGGATTCATCAGCAAATTTATACGAATTGATCTCCCAGCTTTGTCCTCGTTGCGACTTCATCTGTGAATTTCTGTGTATTTCCAGGTATGAAATTCTATCATTGAATAAGTTGATATATTCATGTGCTATTATTTCTTGTGATTTATTTTCAGAAAGAAAAAAACTCTGTTTAATATAATGTACCAATTCAAATTGTCTTCAAAATGTCTTCAATTTCAAACCTTACATAAAAACTTTGATATAAACTCAAAAATGGAATCCCTACTATCCTTCCAGAAACTCTTGTTGCCACGTTGAACCATGGATTTCCTTACATAATATCTTTAAGGAAAATAAGCTAATTCAGTCACAGCCTTGCTGTGTACACTGGAAACTCCAAAAAAAAAAATTAACAGAAATGAAATACCCTTGCTGTGTGCACAAAAACTCAAAATAGAAATATAACAGGATTAAAACATAGAGTGATTTGCAACCTGTAGAGGCAGATCCTCCACATCAGAAAAGAGGAGCTAGATAAAGGAGGATTCTGAAATCCCAATCACTACAATCATTATATATTAAGTCCATGTTAAAAGTATACACCAGCTCACAATGTTATTCCTTTAATGTATGTTTTTCCTTAAAACTATTTTATGCAGTTTACTTACTTGCATTATATAATAACCATCCCTGAAAAAAATCGATATAGCAAGTAGTTATGAACAAATATTAAAGTTGATTAAGGTAACAGCGAGACTAGATGATTATGCATTGTAGTGAGAAGAAAGATTTGAAGAATAATATTAACTCACACATTCCAAGAATAAACATTTAGCTTTTGGATGGATTGTGGTCAAGGTAAAACAGCGTTCAAAGAATTAAAATTATTACTCTTTGAAATCATCATTTTTTTCAGAATTTAGGTTTATGTGATCTATTATATATTTTAGGTAATAATAACATGCAAAAGAATATTGTCTAAATTTTTAGAACCAACCACTGTGGTTAATCGTCATGATTAGGTGAGATATCAGATGAAAACAAAGAGTGATTTACATCCTGTAGAGGCAGATCCTCCACATCCCTTAAGATTTTCAACAAAAAACTTCCCCGAGAGAGAACTTTTCTGGAATGTAAACCTCGAAATGCTGGAGATTTAGCATTTCAATGCACAGAATCATGCATGCATGTATGATTAATTTACCTTCACTGTATATATGAAAATTAATATTTGCACAGTCTTTAAAAGGAACACATGTTACTAGACAAAATTAAATAGGATTTCTGGGCTGAAAATTGCCACATTAACTGTGGATTTTCCTACATAATATATTTAAGGAAAATAAGCTAATTCAGTACACCCTTGCTGTGTACGCTGGAAACTACAAACAAAATTTTAACAGAAATGAAACAGCGTTGTTGTGTGTGAAAAAACTCAAAACAAAAATATAACAAGATTAAAACAGAGAGTGATTTGCAGCCTGTAAAGGCATATCCTCCCCATCCCTTAATATTTTAAACAAAAAACTTCCCCGGAACAGAGGACACCAATTTTAACTATTGAACAAAGGAAACTAGTGTAGAACTCCACCCACTGGATGTCAAGGGAATCCAAAGTCACAATCTTCCACCCTCATTGTAGTTAAGATCCCTAGATATCCAAACAATAATATGCTTAATTGAAGACAATAAGGTTCCAAAGTCAGTTTTGGTGTTATGGAGTAAGACAATTATCACCGACATAGATCTCAGATGACTTAAGAAGAACATAGAACATAGAAACAAAATGCAAAGCTCTTAGGAAACCTGAATTTAAGCCTCTGCAATTTTGGTCAAGGATCTTGACAGTAATTGTATATAGGATAGAAATAAAATGTAGAATACAAGACAGATAAGGGAAAACGCAACAGATCTTCTTCTTCTTAATAGATATAAATGTTTAGAGAGAGAGATAATCAAAATGTCCTGACTTTCAAACTAGTAGATAATAATTTTGGTCAAGGATCTTGACAGTAATTGTATATAAAACATAGAAATAAAATGCAAATCTCTTATGAAACTCGAATTTAAGCCTCTACAATTTTGGTCAAGGATCTCAACAGTAATTGTATATAGAACATAGAAATAAAATGGAGAATACAAAACAGATAAGGGAAAGCCCAACATATTTTCTTCTTCTTAATAGATATAAATGTTTAGAGAGAGATAATCAAATTGTCATGACTTTCAAACTGTCATCCAAAATCCAAACGACAATTGACCGAAAGATGCTTAGAAAACCAATCAAAACAACCAATTAATTCGATACAAAACATAGATTTTAACCTTCTATACTTAATTGTTTCAAATAGATCTTTAATAAAATGAAAAATATTCAATGTAAAACACATGCACATTAACATATAATTGTGATATTTTCCCTTCTTTCCAAATTAGTCCATCCTTCTAGAAAAATCCCTTTTAATGAAGTAGATATATCCATAGTGATCCACTGATATTTTTTCACCAACAACTATTCCATTTTGGACTTATATATCTCAAAAATATGCTCATTGAATTTATGCATCTATATCTTCAAACTACTTGAAACTATTTCATTACACCATAGGAATCATTTAGATATATCTCCCATTTTAATTGGGTCTATCACATTTCGAGAAAAACACATTAGCCATAAAAGTTTCCCATTGAAACCAAAAGTAATTTGATATAAAACATAGGTTTTAACCTTATATAGTTAATTGTTTCAAATAGATTCTTAATAAAATGAAAAATATTCTATGTAAAACACATGTACATTAACATATAATTGTGATATTTTCCTTTCTTTCCAACTTAAGTCATCCTTCTAGAAAAATCCCTTTTAATGAAGCAGATATATCCATAGTGATCCAATAATATTTGTTCACCAACAACTATTCCATTTTGTACTTGTATATCTCAAAACTATGCTCATTGAATTTATGCATCTATATCTTTAAATAGTTACTGAACTATTTTATTACACCATAGGAATCATTTCAATATATCTCCCATTTTAATGGGGTCTATCACATTTCAAGAAAAACACATTAACCATAAAAGTTTCCCATTGAAACCAAAATTGATTTGATACAAAACATAGGTTTTAACCTTATATAGTTAATTGTTTCAAATAGATTCTTAATCAAATGAAAAATATTCAATGTAAAAAACATGCATTAACATATAACTGTGATATTTTCCCTTTTTTCCAACTTAGTGGACATCCTTCTAAAAAAATCCCTTTTAATGAAGCAGATATATCCATTGTGATCCACTAATATTTGTTCACCAACAACTATTCCATTTTGGACTTATATATCTCAAAACTATTCGCATTGAATTTATGCATATATATCTTTAAACTACTCAACTATTTTATTTCACCATAGGAATCAATTCAATATATCTCCCATTTTAATGGGGTCTATCACATTTCGAGAAAAACACATTAGCAATAAAAGTTTTCGTTTGAAACCAATAGTAATTTGATACAAAACATAGGTTTTAACCTTATATAGTTAATTGCTTCAAATAGATTCTTAATCAAATGAAAAATATTCAATGCATAACACATGCATTAACATATAATTGTGATATTTTCCCTTCTTTCCAACTTAGTCAATCCTTCTAGAAAAATCCCTTTTAATGAAGCAGATATATCCATAATGATCCACTGATATTTGTTCACCAACAACTATTCCATTTTGTACTTGTATATCTCAAAACTATGCTCATTACATTTGTACATCTATATCTTTAAACAACTAAACTATTTTATTACACCATAGGAATCATTTCAATATATCTCCCATTTTAATGGGGTCTATCACATTTCGAGAAAAAGACATTAGCCATAAAAGTTTCCCATTGAAACCAAAAGTAATTTGATACAAAACATAGTTTTTAACCTTATATAGTTAATTGTTTCAAACATATTCTTAATCAAATGAAAAATATTCAATGTAAAACACATACATTAACATATAATTTACTTGAGAAACCCAAAACGAGAAGATTTTTTTTAATTAGTATATTAATTTTTAGACCATCACACACACACACACAGATATATGTATGTATATATGTATATATCCCACGACAATTAGAAACTACCAATTCATTACCTTGGATCAGAGAAAACTTTAGTTCTTTAACTGAAACTGTAGAACCATGTGTTGAAAACCATCATAAAGGGAGAATTTGTTTTCCCAAAAACGTTTTTTTGCGGAACTACCCCTGAACACCTTTGTGTGGGGAATTTTTCGTCTATATGAAACCCTAAAGTGGGGGTCCTTTCATCCCATTTTATTCCCACCAATATGCTTAGAAAAATATATATTGCATTGGGGTATTCACATAAAGAATGTAACACATACCAAACATCCAATAATTCTCCTTAATGTGACCATCAATGTTGCAATGGTTAGAATTATTTCTACTACCATTGCATGGATGTGTAGTGGCTATTTTATTCTTATCCTTCTATTTCCAATTCTTATTCCCCTCCTTCAAAGCTTCTTGGTGCTATTTTTTCTTCAAACCACTGAAGTACCATTTATTTTGGCCTAGATGGTTTCTAGATAATGTGAGTATACACATAAAATACATCATATCCTCAGCTTGGAAAGAATCATTTTTTTTGTAGATGGTTATATAGACCCCACATATAATTAAGGAGTACATTTGGGCTCTTTGGAAATATATCCAATAATATGACCATATTTTTCAACTCAATACACTCTTATACACCCTTATGTCTACGTAAAGTAGTGTGAGTGATTCCATGGGTCCTTTACACACTTCATAGGGTATAATTGGGAGAAGTAGTGTTAATGTCTACAAGTTCTATAGGTAGAGTCTGTAAAGGTCCAGGTAGCCTCTGGATCTCATCTTTTATGAAAGGTGACATATCTAGTAGATGCCCCTACAGTCAATCTCTGGAATAGATCTGAATGGAAAGTCTTCATTTTAATATCCATAAAACACAACCACTTTAGGGCAAACTATGTACATGTGTCATTTCTCCCATAACTTCTTAGGAAAAGTTTTTAAAGCATACATGTCATGTTGGCTTTCTCCCATTAACTTTAAAGCATGTTTTTTGTAAGTGCATAAAATAATTTTTCAAACCATTTAAATGCCATTTCTCTCAAGCTTTAAGGACTTAAAATTGAACCTAAAGTGGCTGAACTCTCATAGAATTTTGAACTTCCATAGGATTTTAGTCTGTCTGTTGAGTATTAACTTCTACAAGTTCTAAAGGCAGAGTCTGTAAAGGGCCAGGTAGCCTCTGGATCTCATCTTTTCTCAAAGGTGACATATCCAGTAAATTCCCTTACAGTCAGTCTCTGTAACAGATCTAAATAGAAGTTCTTCATTTTAATATCCATAAACCTCAACCACTTTAAGGAAAACTATGTACATGTGTCATTTCTCCCATAAATTCTTAGGAAAAAATTTTAAAGCGTACATGTCATGTTGGCTTTCTCCCATTAACTTTAAAGCATGTTTTTTGTAAATGCATAAAATAATTTTTCAAACCATGTAAATGTCATGTCTCTCAAGCTTTATGACCTAAAAATTGAACCTAGAGTGGCTGAACTCTCATATAATTTTGAACCTCCATAGGCTTTTTGTCTGTCAGCTGAGTGTTAACTTCTACAAGTTCTAAAGGAAGAGTCTGTAAAGGGCTAGGTAGTGTCTTGATCTCATATTTTCTCAAAGGTGACATATCCAGTAAATGCCCCTATAGACATTCTCTGTAACAGATCTAAATAGAAGTTCTTCATTTTAATATCCATAAACCTCAACAACTTTAAGGAAAACTGTGTACATGTGTCATTTCTCCCATAAATTCTTAGGCAAAGTTTTTAAATCATACATGTCATTTTGTCTTTCTCCCATTAACTTTAAAGAATTTTTTTTGTAAGTGCATAAATTAATTTTTCAAACAATGTAAATGTCATTTCTCTCAAGCTTTAAGGCCTAAAAATTGAACCTAAAGTGGTTGAACTCTCATAGGATCTTGAACTTCCATAGGATTTTAGTCTGTCTGTTGAGTGTTAACTTCTACAAGTTCTAAAGGAAGAGTCTGTAAAGGGCCAGGTAGCCTCTGGATCTCATCTTTTCTCAAAGGTGACATATCCAATAAATGCTCCTATAGTCAATCTCTGTAATAGATCTAAATAGAAGTTCTTCATTTTCATATCCATAAACCACAACCACTCTAAGGAAAATTGTGTACATGTGTCATTTCTCCCTTCTTCCATAAAATTTTAGGCAAACTTTAAGGCATGTGTCATTTCTATTTCATTTCTCCCACAAACTCATAAAGGTGTGACTTTTGACATAACTAGGTGTTTTAGTAAGTGCATAAAATTCATTTCTCCCACAAACTAGAGGCTTCCTCCCATTAATTCTATATGTGAATTCTACCATAAAAAATTTAAGTAAAACTTTAAGATAAACCATGCACATGTCATTTATCTCATGATCATGTGTATTTCTCCCATGAATTTGCAACAAATGTCAATTTAATATATATTTTTATTGAATTTGTTTTTTTTCAGGGATAAAAAAACCATCAAATATGGTTGAAAATTTGAAATTATGCATAGATGTTTCATGCTATCCCAATCCAGGAAAAGCAGTGATTACATATGTGATTTCAAATATTGCGAATAAAAAATTCGTCCAAAGGAAAATGAATATACCGGAAAGAACAACAAACAATCAGGCATATTATATTGGATTGATAGAAGGCTTGGGAACAACTATGGAGTATGGATCAAATGGAATTGCATTTTTCACCAATTCTGAACTTGTGTGCAACTATATGAATGGCATGTACCAAGTTAAGAAGGAGAAGCTAAAAGAACTGCATGGAATAGCAAACAATATTGTTAGCCAATTTCAATTTTTTAGTATAAGACATTGTACAAATGTGAACAAGATGTGTGTTGATGTATTGCGTGGGGCAATTCCAATTCAGGATTCATCTATCAAATATGAACTAATAGATGAATTAGAATTATATGGGTCAATTCCAATGCAAGATTCATCTCTCAAATATGAATTTTGAGATGCTCTTCTTCAAAAATTCAAGATTCATCTCTCAAATTTGAATTAGTGTTGAGACGCTCTCCTTCAAAATTTATTGATGGACATTATAACATATCTTGGATATGTGTGTGTTTTGTACTTATAAATGCGTCTTTTTTAATGACCATGTGCTTTTTTCAATTATATACCAAGTGTGCTCCCACCACACCATGTAAAGTGCAACTTGGTGAACTTCACATTTGCAACAAGTGGTGAACTTCACATTTTTATAAAATTAAAATGCAGGGACTTCAACAAATTTTTGTTTAAATGGAGTTTCACTTCTTTTTTAATGACAAAGTGTATTTATCAATTTTATACCAAGTGTGCTCCCACCATGTAAAGCGCAATTTGGTGAACTTAACATTTTTATAAAAAAAAATTCTTAGATTGAGTTTCACACATGTTCAATTAGTGCTTTGAAAGTTGTGCTTTACAAAATTTTTGTACACTAAATTACATTAATTTTCTGAAATTTATTTTAAATTTATTTTAAATTTTTCATTTAAAAAAATAATTGTAAATTTCCACCGTAGATATATATATCATAGAGGATGAATGAAGAAAATCAACATAATCCTATATCTCTACGAGAGAGGGGGATCAGGGATCGAGGGATGTTCATGATATTTAAATATAATCTTAAATCTCCATACCTATACATACATGTGTGTACATATGGAATTGATTTTTTATCAACTTTGTGAGTTAAATAGTTTGTTAATAAGTTTCATTTTTTATTTTTTAGGAGCTAATAGGAGAAGGGTCTCTACTCCATCAATGGAGCATGCCCATGGTTCACCTAGTCATAGTATGGTTCACGCAATTTAATCAATGAATATGTACGTGTATTTATATGTATGAATGTATTTTTCAATTGATTATAAATTCTTATTTGTTTATGAAGCTTCTCTCTCGTCTCGAGAGGTTGGTGGTGGTTCAAAACCCCTTAGAGGGCCATCAATAAGTGCTAGCAGGTTGCGTAAAGGTGGTGATATTTATTCCCCTGGAGGCCAATCAACGGATGGTGGTTTTGGTTCTCAGCAGGGTCGTTCTGGTTCTCAATAGTTTCAAGGTGGGCGAGATGCTAGCCAACCACATCGAGGTTGCCATCAATTTGAATATTTTTTTCATTAAATTTGTAAAAATTTGTTTACATGTGTTTTTTCTAATATATAAAATTTTATATATTGATGCAGAGGTTAAAAATGCTCCAAATGTTGGTCAAAAAAGATGTAGGGTAGAACGCTTCATTCAAGAAGAAGGTTGTCTACCCACTACAACTTTTCTGGCTAAAATTTCCGATATACTGTGGGAAAGAAACATGCAGCAATACACCTTAGAAAGGTGTCAATATCTTCATGTAAAATTGCAGAGAGATCTCGCGTCTTTGACTCTACCTGTTGAGAGTCGAAAAAGCTTGGAAATAGTTACACATTCTTTAGGCCAACTAGTAGATGTGTAGCAAAATCTTGGACCAACCACGATTACTTTTGTGGATGTCATGAGAAAAGGAAATGAAACAGTGATGGGTCCCGATAAATGGGAGGTTGTTAAAGAAAGAGTTGCAACAAAAATGGAAAATTATATGTTTAGTTTCAAAGAAGGGATGAAAATAAAGATGTTGAAGGTGCAATATTTCAAGCACCTTGATATAGCTCACTATTTGTATGATAGACACCTTGCGGCTTATGGAAGAATCTCATGGAATGACGAGGTTCCTCTTTATTTTACAAAATTATTTTATGTAGAATTCTTTTTGCAAATGACACCCAATTACAATGACCTTCCCTCTAAATGTTTTGGTCCTGGGAAAGGTCAATTGTGTGACCGTAGGGATGTTAGGTGTGATTCTGAGTTTCCTTGTCGTCAGCCATCATTGGTTAGTCGACCTGTTCATGTTGAACTTTGTGGTCAGAGATGGAAGCCACTTCTCAAATTAGTCGAGAAGCAAGGGATGCCATCTTCGACAATGTTCATAGTAGATTGGGTGGAGTCGATGTTTGTTTGAATCGACAAAGAGCACGTGAGAACGCATTCGCCAATTTTTTGTATTATACAGATGAAGAGATTGACAACATGAGTGTTGAAGATCTCAAAACATATGCAAATAATTGTCACAATGGTTGGCATGACCTAATTGTTCATGAGGAAAAGGGCATGGGAACGGTATGTGTTAATGGTTAGGGTTCAATTATTCTAACACATACATACAATTTGTAATAAATACATATATACATGCATTTATTTGTATACATTAATCTAAAAAAAATGCATCATTATATGTTAACACCATTTCTAGTTGTCACGCTTGATGAATGACGAAAATTCTAATATCACGTTTGGAGCCTCTGGTTCAAATAATCAAGATGGGTCTCACCATAAAGATATGTTGGCAAATGTTAGTGTTTTTTAAACTTGATATTTTTAAAATAAATAATTGTGCACACATGTACATTTTCATGTATATATAATAAAAAAATTTAACAGATTCTGATTCTGTCTGATGTTTTTGGGATGGAGGTACCTTCTTCTTCCTTGAGAGATGTACCTTCTACTTCCTTAGGAGATGTTCCAAATTCAAAAAAAGTATGGACACTTTTTCACTTTTAAAAATTATGTTTTTAAGTTATATATTCCACCTCAAAAAGTTCCATTAAAAAATGAGATATATCTATATCTTGAGTTATTTTAAATTTTTTGAATTTTAGGTTTTTGGAGATTTTCTTTTGGAGCCTCTCTTAGGAGATGTGCCAAATCCACCTACAGAAGTATTCGATTTTTCACTTAAATATATATGTTTTTAATTTATAATTTATAAATTTAAGTTTAAAAGTTTTATTATAAATTGAGATCTTCATCTTGAGTTATTTTATACTTAAATTATTTTTTTTAATTTTAGATTTCTATAGAGAATTTCTTTTCTCCGCGGACTCTAGCAATGGAGATAGGAACATCCACACCATTTCAACCATTTGATCAAGTTGTCTAATTTGTTTTTTTTAATATTATTGAAAATAAGTTTATATAGATGCATTTTCATTTGAAATTTTTTCATATATATATATATATATATATATATAACTGTACATGTATATTGTATAGTTTACTATTGGAGATGTTCCCATGGGAGAAGTTGTAACAGAGGGGAAACAAATGGAGAGGGAACCTAATGAGGTATTGCATGATTTTTATTTTATTTTTATTTATTTTTTTACTTTAAGTTCTATATATTCTCACTCAATTTTAAAACATTAAATTTTAATGTTTGTATGTGCATTGTGTACAGGTTCCCCATGTTTCGCAGGATAGCTCGCGGATTGAGACTTGACTGGTAAAGACACTACATCCATCTATATTTGATGGATGATTTCTAGATTTGATTGATATTTCTAGTCTTAAATTTACTTTTTTATATATTATCTAGATGCATTCATATATAACTTGATACTTGATACTTGTGAGATCTACAAATTTTGGACATATTTTGTGTGAACTACATTTGGTACATGTGAATGTGATATATAATGTTTTTAAAACTTAAGTTTTGGATGGTTGAACTACATTTGGAATGTGAAGGAATGTTGTGTTATAATTTTTTTGGTTTTTAAAACTTATGTTTTGGATGGTTGAACTACATTTGGCATGTGAAGTAATGTTGTGATCTATATTAATGTTTTTCTTTTGAACTACATTTGGCATGTGAAGTAATGTTGTGTTATAATTTTTTTTGTTTTGAAAACTTAAGTTTTGGATGGTTGAAGTACATTTGGCATGTGAAGTAATGTTTTGATCTATAATTTTTTGTTAAATTAAAACTTAAGTTTTGGATGGTTGATCTACATTTGTCATGTGATATAATGTTAAATGTTTTTATTGAATAGTTGAAGTACAATTGACATGGCATGTGAAGTAATGTTGTGAAATAATCAAAAAGTTTTTAAAACTCAAGTTTTGGATGGTTGAAGTACATTTGGCATGTGAAGTAATGTTGTGATATAATCAAAAAAAAATTAAAACTCAAGTTTTGGATGGTTGAACTACACATGTTTGAATATATATGTTAAAATGATTGAAGTACAATATATATATATATATATATATATATATATATATATATATATTCTAGGTCCTTTTAGATGTGTTGAAAACAATCATAAATTTTTTAAAATGCAATCTATTAAGTATATATATCTAGTATTTTTCATTAATGCACATGTATAGAAAAGCTATGTTCAGTTAATTCCATTCTACAACATATATATCCAGTACATGCAACATTTTTCATCAATGCACATAGAAAAGTTATTTGAATAGTTATTTTCTTT
Organism: Pinus albicaulis; assembly: GCA_034641835.2. NCBI lineage: Eukaryota > Viridiplantae > Streptophyta > Pinopsida > Pinales > Pinaceae > Pinus > Pinus albicaulis. The sequence goes on along the minus strand of JAXQQM020075901.1, from coordinate 26,070 downwards.
CTAGAACGTATATATCTAGTACTTCAACATTTTTCATCAATGCAATAGAATTAAGCTACTTTTCATCAATGCCTATAGAATTTAGCTACCTTCAATTAATTGCATTCTAGAACATATATATTCAGTACATGAAACATTTTTCATCAATGAACATGGGAAAACTACTTGAATAATCAATTTCATTCTAGAACATATATATATCCAATACGTGAAACATTTTTCACCAATGCACATAGAAAAGCTACTTTCAGTTAATTGCCTAGAACATATCTGACCATTGGACAGAAAAATTTTGTACTAGATTTTCTATCAGGAATAGAGATGTGGTTCAAATCCCACCAAAAGTCAGAGAAGTGCTCCGAGTCTTTTGTTTGAAAGGAATCTTCATACAAAAATATACTGTGGATGATTTATTTACATTGTTGACACCTTTTACTAGAAAATCCCACGAGAAAAACTGGTCACATTTAGTCTGTGTATATATCCAATACGTGCAACATTTTTCATCAATTCACAAAAAAAAAATACTTTCAGTTAATTGAATTCTAGAACATATATATTCAGTACATGAAACATTTTTCATCAATGCACATAGTAAAACTACTTGAACAGTTAATACTAGTGTGCATATACCAAAACAATTTGTACATGTGCAAACACTTGCACAGATAACATAACAAGGTGGCTCAATTTTTACTTGAGTTTTGGAAGTTCTAAAACATAATCCAAAGAGAAGAAATTGTTGGGAAATTCAATCAAAAAAATTCCAATGGAATGCCATCTTCAATAATCCATTCATGATCAGATTTTGACATTTTCCATTTATTAATTTTTCGTTTTTTTCTTTGATTGAACCTCTATCAACTTTATGCGTGTTGCACACACCAAGTGACTATATTGACAACTTATGACATTAGGTTCATAGTCTTCAAAATATGCCAAAATCCCCAGTTTTATTAGTTTGTCTGAAAAAATAACCTTTCAGTATAATAGATCCTCTTTCATATGGAAACTCATGATCATTATAGTTTTCTAATAATTTCATTTTTTGTTCAGTGCAACGCATCAAATAATAATTCACATTTTCATCGTTGTCAGTAGGTGCAATTATAGCAAAAACATCTCCTACATAATAAAACAAACTTTAAAAAATTATGTATTTAAATTTATTTATAGATCTTTATCATTTGAAAGCAATTCAAATGTTACCTTCTCTAACATGATCAGAAACTCAATCACCATCCGATGATATTGTAGTCTCCTCTTATTGCATTTCTTCAAACATTGCAACGGATATTTTTCCCTTTGTATTTAGCTCTGTATGTTTCTAATCTTTTACATACATTTTGTTTTCGCAAACGTCATTGGATTCTATGTTGTCTATGCAAACATGACGAAAACAAGAATATTTTCTTTTATATAATGCAAAAACATTTATGGACAACTTTTTTTTAATTGAATGCAATTTTCGAGTCCCTTTTATTGTTTCAATGTCATTTGCAATTGATCTATCTACATCTTCAATCCCAATATTCCAAAAATTAAATATCCAATAAAAAATAAATTGAATGTACCTTCGAACTTCCCTTGATCTATTAGTGTCATGGCTTAGAGAAGCGTTGCACCATTGAACAATTTCTTTAGCATCCACAAGTCGGCTTGCAGAGGGGTGCATTTTATTTCTTCAAAGTGCTCGTTTTATGCATGCCCCTGCACTGTCATGTTCTCCTTTTTCATGGCCAGTCTCAAAGAAATTCCAATAATGTTTAATGCAGGTTTTCTTATGAAGACAACACAACCAAAAGAATGATCATGCAAATTTGAATTGACCTGCGCATCCATATGACCATATCCAATGTTCATTGAATGTTATTCCACGATTTTTCAAGGAGTCATAAATCTTTCCAAAATAGTGTTGTACAAAATATGTATCGTGTGTACGATCGTCACTGATATAAAAGTGATATTCTTTAATAACATGTCGATTTTCACTGGTGCTTTCTATATGATAAACGTTTTGTTCAGGATGTCTATATAGAATATGGAAAAGCATGGAGACTTGGTCAGAATTATAGTATTCACTCTGAATTTCTTTTTGTGGAAAAAATGTGTGGTTTTCTGCAAAATCAATAACTGACAAAATGGTCCCTAATGGAAAAAATTCATGGGATATTTTAAATTTCAAGTCTTTCCATCGAGCTATATGAGAATGCTTAGTGTATTTATAAATTTCTGCCTCAAACTTTCTCAAAAATTCTATCATAAAAATTTATTCTTCTTGTAATTCAATTCTTTTAGCACTATTTTCACCTTGAATTAATGTATGTATATATTCATATCTCTTCCATTTCACTTTCATGTTAGACAATGATTGATCGTTTATATCAGTGCGATATTTGTTTTGAAATTTAGTCAAATTTCCATAATCATCACATTTTTTACCACCAACAAATTTCTTTTCGTAAAATAGTTAATCGCTTTGTCTTTCACATAGAATTTGAGATATGAAATCACGGATAGTGGATTGAGGAGGTGAATCTTTCCAAAATTTTCTACCAAAATTAAGGAATGTGTCAGAATATAACTCAAATTCCACATGATAATGACAACAACAAGTGTCATGTATGATGATAGGTTTTACATACCATGGTTTTTGTTGAAAAAAAGCACTGATTGAGACATGAATTTTATGATTCTCTTCTTTGAAATTGTTGAACAAATCTATCTGAGTGGTTTCCAAGAAATGCTTTTCATGTTCTTCATATTGATTTCGTGTTATTATTCCTCGCATCACATGCTTAATAGTTTGTGAAACACGTGAATTTTTCTTCCAATATTCATATATTACTTTTTTAACATTTTCTCTAAGTCTATCTTTGTATGGTTGCCTACAAATAGCTCTCCAACAAGCGAGTTCATCATTTACATCTATTTGCAACCAAAATTTCTGATGTTTGTGAAATGTTTTTCATGAGGTTCCTAATGCTCGTGCCATAGATTTTACCAAGATATTCTCTTTAGTACTTGATGAAACCACTGTCATATGTATTTCTCTACGTACAAATGAAACATTTTTCTGTCTAGATCTTCTAATTGAATTTATAGCACTATTTATATTTTGTATCACATTTTCTTTCATTTTTTGATCTTTGGTTTATTTTCAAATACCCAATAAAGTCATAGCCTCTTCTAATTTCCTTAATGATAGGAGACCTTTCAACATTTGGGCTTGAACTGTCACATTTTCCATTATGAAGTACATATTAAAAATGTGGTTAACATGATATCGTATAATATGGTCAGATCTTTTATCTCCATATGTGTGAGTGTCAACATTTTCTAACATCTCATCATCGACATTGATTTCATCTGTACATATTCAAATGAATAGTACATAATAAGTTTACATATCTCTTTCTCTTTCACTTTGAATTTATTTCAACATTTTCACCATCTTCAATCATTCGTTCAATATCTCTTTCACTTTCTCTTTCAAAATTTTGTATCTCATCGTCAATGTTTTGAGGAATATCTCTCCCTCTTTACATTGAAAAATATTTTTCAAATTAGTTCATCAAATCAAAATTAAACTTCACATTTTACACTAGGAAAATTTTAAATATATCAAATTCACAATATTTACATTGACATACCTGCTTCAACTTCTAGTTGAGGATGATTTTCCCCTTCAATTTGAGAGTGCTTCTATATTTCATTTGGGAGATTGTCTCGCCTCTTCTCTACGTTACTCGGGGTCTCTTTTTCGATCATATTTTCTCATAAAATTCCTTCAATTTCCCATGATAATAGAGTATGAAGTTAAAAAAATTTCCTTCAAAAATTTAGACAAAAATTTAATTAAAAAAAATATCACAAAAGATTTTAATTTAAAAAAAAAAAAAAACTCATTTTAAAAATTTTGCAAAAAATACTTCAAAAAATCCTCTAAAAAAATATCACTTTAAAAAATACTTCCAAAAAATGTCCAAAACATTTCCTTTGAATATTAAGCCTAAAAAGAGTCCTTTCGAAATTAAGCCTAAAAAGAGTCTTATGAAAATTAAGTTCAAATCCATACCTTCAAAAACAATGAAAATTAAGCCCGAATCCATACCTTAAAAAAAATAAAGCCCAAAAAACATCCAAAAAATGTATCACATACCTCCAAGAAATGTCCTTTGAATGTAATGTCCTTTAAATGTACCTCCAAGAAAATTCCTTAAACCCAAAACAATTCTTTGCAAAATCATACCAAGACCTTTGTAAAATCAGACTAAATGTGCGAAAATATGCGAAAATAATGAATTCTTTCGTGGCAATTTATATTGCCGCGAAATGTTTTTTCGGAGGGGCTTCATGGTATTTTCCAGCTAACGAAAAGTCGGGTAAAAGTTTGGCCGAAATTTCATGTCATTAGACTTGATGGACCGTCTGCACAAAAAAAAAATTGGCCAAACTTTTTTTAAGAGTTCATTCGAACTAACATGTCAACAATTATGCAGAGCCAAGCTCTAAATACATATCTTCAAATTTGGACTGATTAAACTCCATGAAAAATTTTGAATTAACTATCAGAACCAAGACAAGCATTTTCAAAATTCAATCTACTTTTAGGAAATATAACTTTTATGGAATTTCATAAATATTTACTAATTTTAATTAATTTTGTAATAAAACGGGTGCAAACAATTTCTGAAGGTCATTATGTTTCAATGAAATCATAATTCTGTATCTTCAAAAATACACTGTAAAAAAAATTGAGAAATTATGGTGCATTAAATTGGTCCATTGTCTGTAATGGGTAGTTTTTAGATTTTTAGTTTCTAACTTATATGTTAAGAAATTTCTTGCATCGTGAAACATATTCAAAATATGCAGTTTTTTCATATTGGACCAGTTCAAACAATTCTAGTAATTATGATATGCATCCGTTGGCTTTCTAAATATGACGAAACCGAAGTAGACTTTGTCTAGATTGTTGTAACACATTTTGTTTCTCAAAAACACGAAGTTTCAAAGATTACAATAGTGCGTATTAACATGACTTCTTATGAATCCTTTGATTGTTAAAAAACACACACTGAAAGAAACGCTAAGTTGACATATCAAATATGTATAAAAAAATTCCAAAAAATAATTAATAGAAAGCTAAAAAAAATTCTGAAAACTTTTATGTTTATCGCAAAATGAAATTCTAAACAAAAAAAAATGTTTTGGCTAGCAGAAAGTTGAAAAACAGAAAGAAAAAAAAATGAAATTTTTTTCTCAAAAAAGGGCAAAAAGTGTAACCCAAATTCACATTTTCACCCAAGTTCTATCATACCACAAACAAATTCACCAAAATGAAACTCAATTTATCATCCATAAGATCACTATCTGCAATTCATCCATAAAAGATAACCCACGACACAGAGATAGAAATATGTATATATATTCTCATCAATGAGATATGCCAACAATAGTGAGTAAATCATGAACTCGTCATCAACAACCAATCGTAGCATAAGCTTTTGAAATCAAGCTCTGTTAGTAACTCATCTCCTTGATAACATATCATCAAGATCAACATTCTCTCTTCTCACATAATAAGAGCCACAATCATCAATCAGCAATATCAAACACCATAGGCAACATGAACCTATATGTGCAAACCAAAATTACCTTCAACATTACGATCCATAGAACTGATCAGCAGCATGACATCTTCAATTTACATAACAACAACTTTACCAAACTTGGGCAATATATAGGCATCATCCATATCTTCACCACATGAAACCCATGCAATAATGGTGACATAATGACAAAAATATGTCAATGTTAACAAACAGTGAGTGAATCATAAAGTCATCATAATCAACCAATATCAACAATGACCATAGCATACACATCAACTTCATCAAGTGTATCAAGTAATATTAACAGCTTCACTAAGTGAAACTCATATAAATATCCTCCTTATGAAATCCATGCAACCCATGCTTATAGAAGCATAATCAACATCTTTAAATCAATCAGCATATACCTTCTCATCAATGCCAAAAAACAGTGACTAAGCCATTAGTTGATCACAAACACCATCATTTAGCAAGAAGTGCTCAAGAAACCATAGTGCCAAGAATGTGTTATTATAATCATAGTAGATGCCCCCTAGACCTATGCCAACTATTTATTGTCAAATATGATCATATATATATCATCAATCATCAAATCCATAAAATAACCACAACATCAATAACATTCAACAACTCATGAATCATCATGTATCAACATCATTTCTAATCATCATATTATTAACAGTCTGTAACAAGTCACTGCCAGAGCCAGAAAGCCAATAAAAATCGTTTCGAAACATATGAGAAGTTACCCCTGAATATGTGCCATTCCTCTTTCATTATTGAGAGACATACACAATTGTCTAGATAAAAACTTACGTATATACGTGATTGTCCTTCATGATATCTGCGTATAGATAGTAAATTATTGATTCTTTATAGTCACAAGTCCACTTTATCTTGTATTGTTTTTTCTTATTCATTGTTACTTCACCGGATGTAATGTCAGTAATACAAAAACATCATCAAAATAATATCAAGAAAAAATAGGGAATCATCACCAAGATACTCATGCATAGCTCCCCTTGAGATCATGCACTACTTATCATGTGGACCTAATAATCATCACCTACTCTTCATGAGGTTATGTACCTCACATTTACTTCTACATACATTGTTAGAAGAATGCATTAATTAAAATAGACTACAGTACTGGGGACCATCTTATATTATTCTGAATCTAAAGAAGAGGAATTTTCCCTCTTATTTCTTCCTAAATTCTTATTTTCTAGCACATATAATTTCTATGGATTTTTGTATCATCTTGCTATAACCATTCTAGTTTCTTCATCTATAACTTTTCATTTAGTTGATTTAAATACAATTATACATCCTTTGCCAATTATTTGACCTACACTTAGAATATTCTACATTAGCCCTTGAACTAATAATGCATCAACTGCTTTTGCATACTTTTCAAGTTTGATTCTACCTTTTTTCATAATTTTTTTGGAGCACTATTTCCAAGAATCACCTTACCATCTTTGTTTTTCTTGAGAGACTCAAAATTTTATTTATCTCTAGTCATATGATGAGAGTATCCACTATCTATGTACCATTCTTATGCATCTTCAAATGAATAAAGAGCAAGGATAAAACTTATATATTCTTCTTATTGCCGTTTATTATGAGAAGTATTTGTGGTTCCAATATTTTTATCTGATTTCTTGCCATGTTGTCTGTAGATATCCATCAACTTGTTCCTCCATTATTTTGCTACATGTCCAAACTTGTTACAAGTATAACATCTTATATGACTATAAAAGGGAGAAGATTAAATATAATATTTCAGTTTCATATTCCTCTTATTGCAATCAATATATTTGTGACCAAACATGTTGCAAGAAAATTAATATCACCTAAAGAAACTTGAGTGACTGGGAGCTTATGATATTCCTGTGAATTTTCTTTTTCATCTGGCTACAAAGTGTCCAAATATATGAAAAATAAAGCATTCAACACCATTTTTCATAGGAGATAATTTATTGACACTTCTCTAGTTAGGAGAAAATGATTTCCTTTTAAAAATAACTTTCCTTGGTTGTTGGTTTGGTTGACTTCTTATCTCTTTATGGATCATTTCAGTTTTTTCATTGTTACCCTTCGAGTTCCTTGCATGGTCCTGTGAACTAGATACCCCTTTTAAGGTTTCATGAAAATCCAGACCAGATTTAATGGAAGGAGATATTTGACTACTATGAAGGTTATCCAAAGTCTTTGAGCTCTCTTGAAATCTCAATTTCTTATCTTTTTCTTCTAATTTTCCTTTTACAATGTTTACCTCAACCTCCATTCTTTGGAATTGTTCTTCCTTTTCAAGGCACTGCTTCCCCATTCCTTCTTCAACCTTTCTTCATTGCTCCCTTAATTTGATATTTATTTCTTCCTTCATCTCATTCTCTTTTTCTCAAATACTTGAAGAATATCCTCATATTGTTTTTTATTTACTTTTCAAGGTCATATTTGAGAGAGATGATTTCAGCTTCAATTTCTTCATAGTAACGGTTCTTTCTTTAAGCTCTTCATTTTTTGTATCCTCTTCACTCACTTTATTTTTTAATGAGGTTAATTCATTATGCAGTCTTTGACATTGATCTTCTTTTTCCTTATACTTCTTCCTCATTCCTTCTTCAATTTTTCTTCCTTCTCCCATCTGATTCTTTAATATGATAATCTCTTCTTTTTAGGTACATTCCCTTTCATCAAATAGTTGTAGTAAATTTTGATAATATCTATTATAATTTGCGAGTCTTTTAATTTATGGTTCTAGGGCCATCATTTTTTAATCTGATTTTTCTTCATAATCACTATCTTCACTTTTATCCAAGAAGGAAATATGTATTGATTCATTATCATCATCGCTACATAAGATGGAAAATGTGCAATAATTTGTATAATTCTCATCACATCTACAGTTAAGACAAACATCAATACCTGGTGATTCTTCATCATTATCTTCACTAGCTTCATCATTCTTGATCACTAGAAAGTGGGGTGTTCCTATAGTTGAATATTTATTTACATCTATAACAGTAATTAAATCTAATATCTCACTCTCAGTGCCGCAATTTTATTGAACTGAGTTCTTCCTTTTAGTTTCATTTTTCTTCTTTTTCTTCTTTCCCATTGTCCCTGATCCACTTCAAGCAAACAAAATTCAATTAGAGTGACATGCTCTAATACCAATTGCTAGGAAAAATACTAAGAGGGGGGGTGAATCATTCCTTTAAACTCACTTTCAAACTTTTCATTTTCTCATATGCTACTATCATTCATGCAACCAGCGTATGTATGTGACTTTAATGAAAGAAAACATCATATATCTAGTTAAAAAATTATTTATAAGTTCCATTTGTTCTTTATCATTAACTAGTGCATTATTGATTTCATAGAAATGTACTATGAATTAAAGAGAATAATAAATCATCACGCATAAACAACACATAATAACACGAGGACTTTTAGGTGGAAACCCAATGTGGGAGAAAACCACCTTTGTTTTTATCTCTATCTTCTTTCTTATTATATAAAGAAAATATTGTAGTGGCACAGACTCTTACCAGTACCCAAGAACCCTCCTACATAATGCTACAACCTTGTCTCATTCTCTAACACCCAATGCAAGGGAGCTACAACCCCCTGATCTCATTTACCAACTCCTACCGAAAGGGAGAACCTACCCCCTAAACAATTTTACTAGTTACCACTAAAAGGAAGCTCTGACTCCCTTCCTGAAGGCTTCAACCCTCGGCACTTCTATGGACCATGTTTCATAATATTTCATACTGGATCCACCTGACTCAAAACATCAAACCTGTAGGTCACCTTCCATCTCCTTATATAGTTTTAGCCTTAGCCAATACCTTGGGTAAATCCTTTGGTAATGTCATTAGTATTCTTTGATGAGATCAAATAATCTTTCTCGCTCCAATTATTATGGAATAATACCATGGTAATGACCCTGGTATCCAAAATACCATGGTTCGTATTTTGTATGTGACTTTTCTTCACAATACCTATGTTTGTAGGTGAACTTTATTCATAAGACCCACATGTAATTTCTCAAACTTTACCTTTTCCATCCACCTTTATATGAACAGGCATTTATTTTTTCATATCACCTGTAGCATATGTATCATTCTACATAACCATTATGTTATCACAATGTTGACATATTTATTAAGTAGTTTTCCATTAAGGACAATAGATTAGACTTAATGCCAACACCATATCGTTCTCCATTCCCTAAGATGCAGATTTCCCCATCCCACCATTTTTCCACAATGCCCTATTACATCAATTCATTTACTCATAATGGGTGCAACACGACGTGAACTTCTACATCAAGAAATGAGAATTTTCTCGTCTTGTTATCTGCTAATATTACCCATTCTCGTTGATGGCACACAAAGTTATTGGTGAAAATTAGTGTTGAGTAAAGTCATTAAGCTATACGTTTAACTATGAGATTAATGTAAAATTTCATAGTTAAATAAATTCCTATGCTTTATGCAATTTCTTCATTTCTCTTTACAACATTAACAATACATACATGGCCCCAAAGACAATTCTAGCCTGGAAACGCATATTTTTTATAGAATTAAGTCTTCTTTCAAACCCAAACACTATAAATTCCATTCATGGCCATGATATCTGCAACACCACTATAATCATGTCTATAAATATATCAAACCATAACTAACATGATTCAGTGAATAAAACCTCAACAACAATATATCGTGCCACAGAGTAGAATAAAAAATTCTACCAAATCCACTAACAAGTATATATTGTAATGTAAAGACAAACATTAGTCTTGACCAATAAAATATCCATGACTATGTCAGTGATGGATACCACACACTATAATAATTATCTGATTATATCAAGAAACTATACATGTTCATGCAATTCAATTAAAGGTATCAATCACCACAGGGATATGAATCCCTTACAACCATGAGAACATTAACAAAAACATCTCATTGTCGATAGATAGGAATATCACATTCCTTCATAACAATGCTAATATAAATGCAACATTAAAACACATAACAACGTCATCCACTATTCACAGTGCAACATAAGTATAAGTAAACACACTTATCTATAAAGCTTTCAATGACTATAAATTGTTGGAGGGACTCCAACTCTCTATTGAACCATAGGCAAATTGCATTGCAATATTTATTGTAGCTAACCACACCCGAATTGGATTTAGAGTATTAGGATTTAAGTGCTCAATTGTATTCTCACTGATGCCAATCAACCAAAAAATTAAAGAATAAGACTCCACTATCCGAGTGGTTTATCAATTACCTCCAACAAGAAGAACCACAATGACCTCTACCCAAATAAAATAAAATCACAAGGATTCAACCAAGGCTCAATTAGATGTATTTGAATTCTAGGAGGAAGAATACACTACATATGTGGTTTATCAGCTACGTCTCTAAGCTAGCAGTGCAAGATTCAAGGGTGCATTATCTAGGTGGTTTATGAACTTATGGAATGAGCACATAAGAGTTTTATCAACCTTCATGTGAGAATTTAGTGTTTTATTAGATCCTTTCAGCTAGCACATGGGTGCCTCGGCCTATCAAGTGGTTTATCGACTTATGGAATAAGCAGATAAGATTTTTATTGGTGCTAAGAAGAGCACTTATTGGTTTATAGGTTCCTTTCAACTGGTACCTGGTTGTCTCATCCTATCAAGTGGTTTATTAGTTTAGGGAATGAGAACATGTGTGGTTTATTGGCCCTAAGGCAAGAAATTAATGGTTTATCGGTTCCTTTCAACTAGCACCTAAATGTTTTATTGACTTACAGAATGAGTACATTAGTAGTTTATCGGCCCTAAGGAAAGGACTTAGTGGTTTATTGATTCCAAGGCTAGCATTGAATGATTCGACTCCATTGAAATCTCATTAGGAAATTTATTCTCAAGCATCCACATTGGCCTTGGTAAAACATGGGGAATATTATCCCAAAAATATAACACATGCTAAAAAACGTTATTTCTCCCTAGAATATTCATGCCCACTACCAATTGTGCGCTCAACATTCTCTCTCCCTTCAACATTTGTTGTTCTTCCCTTATACAAGCTTCTTTGCATCCTTTTTACTTCATTGAGAATACCAACATATTTGCAAAATCTTCTACATATTATTTCATATAATCTCTCCCCATCTCCCATCAAAATATTTCTTCACATCCCTTCCATGTTTGTGACCACGCCCACACGTTCCACGAGATCTATGATTGCATGTTATTTTCTTTCACTCAAGAAACCCATTCCTAAATTTAATGCTTGCACCAGTAATTCCATAACTTCATCAGGGAGATAGGTGGTGAAATAAATACAATGGCTTATGTTTACAAGAAACTCCTCCTCATACCTTTGAATGTGTGTCCACTTATCTCAACCAATCAATTTTTACATTTCCACATTATTTACATTAATTAAAATTCATAGAAATATTTACAAGAGGTATAGAATAAAGGGTTGTTAAACACCCCACCCCCCAAAGTAACACTATGCTTGATGTTTTATACCCAAACACACATTCAACAATTCTTTATTTCCAAATAGAAAATTTAACAATGATATTTATATGCATGGCTATTTTTTACATTTACTTACATAGTAAACAAATATACCCTCATTGGATCATCTATTTCCCAAGTAGATTCATCTGGTCCAAAGTGCTTCTACTACACCTTGATTTGCTCAGTTACTCAATTCCAGAGACGATCTACCTCTGATCCAGAATGCACAGTGGCTCTAGCTAGAATTCTCCCTTGGATTCCACCTGTATAACATACTAATAAACAACATGATTAGCATCATGCACATACCTTTTAAGAAAATAAATATGGAAAATTCCATGTTCTTTTATTGTGGGAGGTAAGGCTATTTTGAAAGCCATTTCCCGACTCTTTAAAATATTTGAAATAGTCACGAAATCTTGATGATAGCTTAGCACAAGACCCAATTCTCAGTGAACTCCTCCTTAGTCTGATTCGGAGGTAAAAATGTTACATCACTAGAAATTCCTTATGCAGTCTCTGTTGATTTTCATAGCTCTTTTTTTTGTCCTGAGCTATTTTCAATTTTTGACCGATAGAAATCACTTCATATTCCATTTCCTTTAGCATATTAGGTCCAAAAAGTACCATGTTCATTGTATCATCCCAAATGATAGGTGTGTTACATTTTCTACCATATACAACCTCAAATGGACTCATCTTCAATAATTCCTAATACCCATTGTTGTAAAAAAATTCTACCAAAGGTAAAAAATCTTCCAACCTCTTAGGTTGATGCATGACATACATTATTAACATGTATTCCAACACCATGTTTACTCTTCGAATATTTCCATCCATTTGAGGATGATACACCATATTGAATTCTAATTTTGTCCCAAAACCAACAAACAATTGGTTCCATAATTTTAAAGTGAACTTGGCATCCCTATAAGCAACATCAATTATCTTGTGTGTATACTTGACAATTATAAAATGAGTTACCTTACACAACGTTTCCACTACTACCATTATGGCATCATGTTTTCTAAATGTCCTTGGTAATCATGTGATGAAGCCTATAGAGAAAAATTCCCACTTCCACTTAGGAATGGGGATTGGCTGTAACAATCTCGTTAGATGTATACACTCCACTTTCACTTGTTGGCACTCCATGAACCTAGAAATATACTAAAAAATATAATTTTTCATCCATAGCCAATAGTACATATTTCTCAAAGATTTTCATTTTCTAATAACCAATATTATATGATAAGGTATTTTTTGAGACTCATTAGAGATGAGTTTCTTCAAGTAACCCATGCAAGGTATATACCACCTACCCCCATGCTCTATGAGTGAGATATTCTTACTCAATGCTCATTTTTGATCCTGCTGCAACCACTCTTTTACTTGTCGATTACTCTCATATTGATGCATTTCCTCTTTAATATTTTCTTTACTACAAACTCTGACAATTACTAATGGTTGCTACCTAAGATACTTGCAGCCTTTTGCTAAGTGCATCCACAACTTTGTTTTCTTTGCGCTTGATATATTTTACTTTTAAATAAAAATCACGTATCAAGGTTAACCACCTTACATGTCTTGCATTCAGCTTGGTTTGGTCAAATAAGTACCTCAACCATTAATGATCTAACATCGAAACAAATTTCCTTCAAAGGAGGTAATATCCCTACATTTTCAATGCATGTAATATCACTGCTAACTCTAAGTCATGAGTGACATAGTTTCATTCATATTCATTCAACTCTATCTATTCATAAACCACCTATCCTTATTGCATTAGGAATCCACCGAGCCTTTCCTTGAAGACATTTGTACACAACACAAAATCCTTTTTTGGGTTTGTTATTCTCAATATTTTTGCATGTGTGAGTAGATTTTGACTATTGAAATTTGATTTCACATTATGTTGTCCATTGGAATTTATTTCATTTTCTCTGTAATGTTGTTATTAGATGTCCATTCTTGGAGAAATTCTGAATGAACCTTATGTACTAACTAGGCAATCCCATGAAGGATCTAACTTTTGCCACATTATGAGAATTATACCACTCCATGATGGCTTTGATCTTCTCTATATCCACCACAACTCATTCTTTCGAGACAATGTGTCCCAACTATTGAACTTGTGACTCGAAGAAACCAACTTGCTAAGTTTGTCATAAATCTTGTGCTCTCTCAGAAACTGCAAAAAAAATTTCAAATTCTCTTTATGTTCCTCCTTGGATTTATATTAGACCAAAATTTCATCTAAAAATACTATTACACACTTGTCCAAATATGGAATTAGAATTTTATTCATTAAAAACATACATGTTGGAGCATTGGTGAGTCCAAACAGTACCACCACAAATTCATAATGTCCATACATCATTGTAAAGGTTGTTTTGTGGATGTCTTCATCATTAATTCAAACCTAATGGTACCCATACCTTAAGTCTATCTTCGATAATACCATGGCTCCTCTCAATTGGTTAAAAAAATCATCCTTTATTAATAAAACTAGAACCCCCAAAGGAAATACGCTAGGTCTGATGTATCCTCTATCCAACATCTCTTTTAGCTACAGTTTTAATTCCACCAACTCTAGTGTGCTCATATGATATGGAGCTCTTGTAATCAATGCCAACCCTAGAAATAATTCAATTGAGAAATCAATTTTACTTCTCAATGGAATTCCTGGGATTTCATCAGGAAAAATAATGTTGTATTTTTTTAAGATGGGGCACTATTCCATTCTATATTTATCTGTCTTTGATTTTCTAGTTACTTGAACAACGTATAACTTGCATCCCTTCCAATTTCACTGCTTCATTTGTAGTGCTAATATTTTTCAAAAAATTATGGTTTTCCTTATTCCTTATAACACCATCCTTTCCCCTTAGTCATTGAGAATTTCTATGGATTTTTTATAGAAATTGATCTTGGTTTCATGACATGCTAGCTAGTCCATGCCAACTAACACATCACATGAACCCAATGGAAATAGGTTCAGCTCTATGCATGTGTGCATGTCATTTATCACCACTACACATGACCTCACCATGTCTTTGACTCACCTCTTAGTCCCATTTTATAGTTGGAAAAACCATCACTATTCATGGGCTATCTTCTACAATGGACACTTCTTTACAACCCTTGGCCTAACATAACTAAAATTATAACTTGGGTCTATGAAAATTGAAACAAGTTGACTATTTACCATACCTTCCATCTCAATAAATAATGCTTGGTGTTCGACCTACTTGTTGTCCAATGCAGCATATATTTGTGGTATGCTCTGAGACACATCCTTCATTGTATTCTCTTCTTGCACATTTTACAACCTTAGTTCATTTCTCTGTCATTGAGGAAAATCCCTCCATAATTGGTCTTCCTCGTATTTCCAATAATGCATGGGTATTCTCCTAGGCCCCTTACTTGCATTCCTAGAGAGTTTGTGTTGATTAACAATAGTGGATTTTTTTCAAATCTCACCCCTTGCAGGAGTGGTGAACCTCACATTCTTACCTGGTTGACTTCCTACAGTTTTCTACCCTTTTCCTCTAATCCTAGGCTTGTCTTTTCCCTTTTAATCATTTCAGAGCTCATTGTTAAAATTTCATTTTTCATAACAATACTTAACAAAGTTATCAACTTAATGAGAATTGTACCAAGTGCTCATTTTTTATAGGTCATACAAAATCATGATTCTCATGCCGATTTTGAAAATTTTTGATGCAACACAACCTTCTTTTCTTTGAAAATATTTTTGACACTTTAAATTTTCTTATATATTAAGTATGAACATTTTTTAAACTTTAGTGATTTTCATGTTGATGCAACATCAACCCCTTTTCTTTTTGGCTTATTTTTGACACTTCAAATTTTTTAATGTATTGAGTGTAGATAAATTCTTTAAATGTTGGTTATTTTCATGTTGATTTTGAAAAACGTTGGTGCAACATCAACGTTTTTTTTAGGGGGGTACCTTTTTTATACTTCAAATTTTCCTATGTCTAAAGTGTGCACAACATTTTTTTAATTGATTGTTGTTTAACCATTTTTCAAGTTGTCTTCTACTTCTTTTCTTCTTTTTCTTTATGAGATGTTTGTTTTTTAAGGGTTTTTCAAGTTTGTTTTTTTTCCCCTTTGGAATGTTATTTTGTAATGAAATTTTCAATTTTTTTGCAAAGTTTAAAAAATAATAATAAAATTAGTATTTTGAAGTTAGGAGTCTTTAAATATTTATGTATTGTTAATTATTACTACAATACATATAAAATAATTGTCTCTAAAAAACTAATAATTTTAAATAGGTGACCAAAACATACACATTTTGCATATAAATATAATTAAAAAATTAGACATTTCGGGACCTTTCGCTAAAAATGACATATCCAAAAAAGGATTTTGATGGAATAAACCGATCATAAAAAGTTGAAAATATATCAAATGTTTTGAATTTTTTATGAATTTCATGTCCAAAGATGATAATATTTGAATTTTGTTCCAAAAAATAATAGTTCACATAAATTTTCAAATGAAAATAACAAAAAACAAGTGTAATATGCATCATTGCTACTTAGTACCCACCTCTTATGCAACAAGTAATCGATAGAAATTTTTGAATGCATGAACAAATTCATAAATCTAATAATGAAACACATTTGAATATGATGAAGGGAAATAATGGAAGTAATAGATGGACCAGGTAACCTTGGAGAAAAATAGAGATAGATGAAGATATAATTTCGAATGAAACATTAGCCCCAGCATCATCGTTTGTTACAAAAGTTGAGATTTTAATGAAATTTGCTTGTGCACATTTTATTCCATGTTTAGCTTATGAGACCAAATAAGAAGGAGAAATCACAATGTCTAGTATATGTATATTAAATAATGTATATATATGATATAAATAAAATAAATAATTTTTTTTAAAGCTAATTATTGTAACAAACTATTTATTTAACTTTATATTTATACTCCTAATTCAATAGCAAATAAATAATCCATAATAGAATTTCTATATCAAAAAAATCAAATTGATGTGAAGTATCTCATGTTGTCTTAATCACGTTGGAAAGAATTCATATGTAATAAAATATCTAATATAAAAAATTACTTTTTTTAGTATATTAAAATAAAAATAAAAAGTAGTTACACAAAGGCTTAAGTGGGAGTGCAAAATATTCCTACAATTTACTTGTTTTATTTGATATTTTTAAATTATGATTACAATTGTGAAGACAAAAGAGAAAATCTTATTATACCTACCACGGACATCTATTACCCATTTAGTTTTTCCTTTGATTGTGTATTCATTTGTCTTTGACCAAAAAAAAATTGTCGCTTTTCCATAGTTTAACATTGAGAATTCAATTTTTGTTATTTATTATTATTATTTAAATTTATTTATTTGAAAGGTGATTAGTTGAGGTCTTATTATGGGTGTTGTTTGGTAGCTTAAATTTTTCTATTAGTTATTTTTTTTTGTTTTTTGTTTTATTTCCTTTGTATTTTATTTTTCCTTTTTTTCCTATTTTCATGAATTATAATTTTTTCTAAATATTTTCTATTTAAGATGACAAATTTTAAAAAAGGAAAAAATATTTAAAAACAAACTCATATATGTGTGTGTGTGTGTGTGTGTGTGTGTGTGTGTGTGTGTGTGTGTGTGTATTATCCAATTTTAAGGTCACGACCAAGCCAAACACCAAATTTGTGTGTCAGAGCCCCTTGTGTTGGTGTAGCAGACCTGCTTGGTATTGGTTTGGTATTGGTGTATCAGACTCGCTTGTTTGTGGGACAAGGGACCCACCTCTACACAATGATTTGACTGCCAAGTCTACGAACACATACATACTCTACCCCAATCTAGTTTTGAACCTATAACCTCTTAGGAGGAAACACATGCTCTTAAACATTAGGCCCACTCAAGCTTATAATATAACTTGTAATTTTATTACTTTTTAATTTGACTTTTATTTTTTGTGTTTTTCTATGGATATTTTTTCTCTATTTTCAATTTCAATTCCATTAATCACAGTTTTTTTCTTGTTGATTTTTAATTTGACTTTATTTTTTTCCCTACAACTTTCTATACTTTTCTTTCCTCGAAGCAACAACTATATAATAAAAATTCCATTTCAATGAATACAATTGTTGGAATGGGGTCCCCTAGATGCGTTTTAGATATAAATTTTGTAGTAATTAGTCTAGCGTGGGGGATTTGGGGCAGGTCAAAGCCCCCAATGTATTTTAACAGGTCAAAGGGTAGACCAAGAGTCCGCAAACCATAGTTTGCAGACCACAGAATAGCGCAGGATATGATGATATGAATATATGGATAGATTGAGTCTAGATGGATATTAAGTATGATTGATGCTAATTTCGAGCTATTAAGATTTGGTTTGGGTGGTATTGGGTAAGGACTCTTGCTGGTTGTGTGCGCGGAGATCCTCAGTCCTGCTTTGTGCGAACCCCGTTGGCTGTATGCGTAGGTTGTGACTTGGGTCTATAATTTGGTTTTTGAATGTTATTGAATGAAAAATATACTGAAGTATATTTTTGTTATATGAACTAGTTGCGTTTGTATGATTACGAAAATTTTGTTGTGATATTTATTGATGCGCATGTGGATGTGAATGTATTACTGAGATCTGCCTAATAGTAGTTGCTTTGTTTACATTTACATGTTGTCTATGGGTTTATGAGCTTCGTTTTATATAGTATTAAAGCCTCTGAATAAGACTTCTTATGTGCGAACCTGATAGATCTCAACAAGGATGCCCCATTAACCCTCTTTCCCTTAGGGTGCAGAAACCTGGTTCTAGCACCCTCCCATACTACTTCGGGTGAGACCTTGACCTGCGTAAGTAGGTCATTTCTGAAAGGACCAGTAGTATAGGGGTTTGTTGGAAAACCTTAAATCCGAATCTGGTTTAGGACCCTTCAAGCCAACAAATGGTTCCATTACTGGGACCGAGAGTACTTTGAGAGAAAGATCGGGTAATGCCACGAGGTCATTGCCGGCCTCAGAAGCCTAAGCTTGAAGACTAGTTCAAAAAATAGATTCAAGAATTTTCCATAAAAGAGAATCACAGCACAAAGCTAATTGCGGAAAAGTGGAAGAAAAAGTATATCTTTATAAAAGTATACAAAATTTTCTTTGTAACTTTCACGCATGAGCTACAATAGTGGCTAGCAAGGTTACTAGAATTCCAGACTTGTTGGAAAGACAATCAGGTTACGCAGTGGACTCCTGAATCATTCCAACAGTTAGGGAAGGCTGATAACACAATCACCCGGACCGTAGATCACTGGGTGGATAGTGTGCTAGGAGGATTTGTAATAGAATTCGCAGTTGATCAATTCGTATCTTATTCAGAATCTGAGCAGAGTTTCTTCAAAGGATTTCGAGGTAAGTTCTTGGAAATGTTGGCGTTACTGACTAAGATGTTATTGTGTGAAAAGGGTATTATGTGCAGCGACACCAAGTGAATAACCTCGGATCAGAGTGAAAGTATGACACAAAGTGGTAAATACTACAGAATCAATCGAGAAGGGGACAGATCCATCTATTTTCCCTTAAGAGAGCCTCCTACACACGCAGAAACTAGTCCCCCGATTACACCACCGTCAAACCAACGCAAGGGCAAGAACTCTCCTACCCCTCTGCCACCAGCGGAAGACGACATGGCTACACACATGAAGCTTCCCATATTTAAGGGTGTGGGGGATGAGGACATGGACCGATTTTGGTTCGTAGCGGAATTGGTATGGACTGCATAGAATTTTTCTAGTGATGTTGTAAAAAGGGTGCATCTATCCTTGGCCTTTGAAGGAAGGGCCTCGGATTGGTTCATGGGGTACATTGGCCAGCATGCAGATCCATCAATACAAGATATTAAGGATGCCTTAAAACAGCAGTTCTGAAAGCCTAATTCCTACGCTCAACTTGTGATTGACTTGAAATAATTTAAATAAGGACCTACAGAGTCTATATGGGAGGTTGATCAGCAACTAAAGAAAGTTGTCAACGATGAAGAATTTAAGTATGAGGATAGACAACAGAAGGAATGGTTGATTTCCATTTTATTACCACACTTGCATGGGATAATGGGTCAGCAGACGATTGATACGCAAGAGATAGCCCTGGAAGTTGCCATGAAGTTAGAACCGGTGCCAAGGGAGGATGCCAAAATTGGGGTATAGCAGATCCAGGGCCAACTGGAGGCAATGCACCTAGAAATCTAGAATTTTGTGAAAGGAGCGGGGAAAGGAAGCTAGCCCGGACATTTGGTGCATAAGGTGCAAGGTGTCGGGCCACACCAAGGATCATTGCCCTCTATTGTTAGACTACATGCAAGCTGGTGGGGAAACCCATTGCACACCAAATAAGGTGCGAGACCAAGCACCCCCACATTATGATGCGCTAACTGCCAAGTATCCATATTACATGACACCAACCACTGCCTCTGATTTGGTGCCTATGTCACAAAATTTAAGCAATGGTGGTACAGATTCTGCTCATTTGTGGGACATGACGAGCACAACTATCGAACATATGATTTAATGATAGATATAGGAAACCTTTACAGGGTGCAAGATGACCCTTCATCACCATTATCTCCCTCTAGATGAGGAGGCTCCCCTACCAGAGGCCAGGGGGCAGATAGGTGGAAGCCTAGGTCGGGGAAGAGGAGAATTGCTCTGTTATAACTATGGAGAGGTAGGACACTTCACAAGGGACTGTCGAAACCCTACACACCAATATTGCAAATATTGCAAGTAGTTGGATCACATGATCAAAGACTATCTTGTATTAATAGCAAAGATGTAGGAGAAACATCAAACACCAACACAGAATGTACAAAGGGTTAACATGGAACCACGCGATGAAGGACCCAATATTAATGTAATTACATGCAGTGACATGGCCACTAAAGGAGATGAGGAAAGAGCTACAGTCGAACCCCTTATCAGAAAAGTTGCTGACAAAAAGGAAAGCTTGGACCTACAGAAGGAGAAAGAAACCTTCTTGGAAGCTAGAAAGGACTTTTCCAAAGATGAGGCATCTACCTCAAGGGCCCCAATGAATATAAAAGAAGACGAAGAATTTAATTCGTTCTTGCAGGAATGTATGAAGTTTCTACACAACCAGAAGGCAATAGAAAGCCTTCAAGCATTGATAGAAAGCTGCACAGAAAAGGTTGACCCTCCAACAGAAGTTAAAGATGTTCACAAACTTTATAGGCATAAGAAATGCACTGGTTAGGAAATGCAGCTAACTACACATATTAGCGATTGTGAAATGGATCAGGTCATCTTGGATTTAGGATCTGATGCAAATGTCTTGCCCAAACAGACTTGGCAAAGGATGGGAAAACCCAAGCTGGAATGGTCTACTATACAGCTACGCATGGTTAACCAACATAAGATCATATCGTTAGGAAGGTTATCAAATATTATCATAGATATCGCGGGAGTTAAGGTATACGTGGATTTTTAGGTAATTTAAATTGTAGAGGATGCGAACCCTTACCCTGTGCTCCTAGGACTAGATTAGGCTATATACATGGAAGGTATTATCAACTTGAAGAAAAGAAGCATGTTTTTCGAGAATGGGGCACGCGAGTAATAGACCCTCTAGACCCGGTAGAGGGTGAGCAGTATATAGAACCAGTGCACGAAGAAGACAATGTTGATCATATGTACAAACTAAATACCTAGGATGAGGATTGTATTAACCCTACGATTGATGGCGTGCTCTACTAGGAGAAAGATACCGAATGTATCTCTGACTCAGATGGAGAGATCGAAAATCAGAAAAATCGGTTGCATGATGTATCTGCGCTACGATGTCCTAAAATCACAAATAGGTTCCAGTGTATCTCCTCAGAGGCAAGAGAGCTCCCTTATTTTGATGAACCTAGAAGTGTTAGTGATTTTGTTAGATAATTCAAAGCAGAATTCCCAAGGGAACGGAGAATGTGGATGCTTAACCTAGCTATGCATGCGACCCCTGCACGGTGGTGGGAAACTCATAAGGGAACCTTCCAGGATTAGGAGGAATGTCACAAAATGATGATCCTACGATTTGAACCCCTGGTCAACCTACCCATGGAGAATTTCCTTGGCCACAGGGGCCCGTGCAAGAACTTGTCTGTATGGATGGAGTTATGGTGCGAAAGGAATTGGGACAAGTGGGTTCACATGTTTATCCATGCCTTGGAACCAATCCCTGCAATGTGGTATTTGGATGCAGAGCTACATCAGCACACCTGCCACTGGGAAACCATGAGTGAATATTTTTTGGGGCGTTCGGGTTGATAGGCGGGACTGAGAAATTAGACGAAGCTCTGCAAGACATAGATGCTCTAGTATTTGATGAATCACGCCCTCGTGTAAAGTGGGGGGAACCATCTTGGGATGCGCAGATGTAGGATATTGCCAACCGCCGGAATCTATCAATGGAGGAATGTGACGAGGACTCGTGAAATATCACTATCTCAGATTCTAAGGGCGAACGCGTAGTTGCTAGACCCCCACTGCAAGTAGTAGATGTAACTAAGCCTCTTAAATTAAGGGAAGTTAACATTGGAACAAAATAACAACCCAAGATGGCTAGAATTTGGGATTACTAGGATGATTATATTGTTGGAAAAGTCATGGAAATTCTCACTGGATATTATGATCTGTTTCCTACAAAAATTTTAGAACTCAAGGGTATCGTAGGGGACCTGGGTGTCATTTGAATCACCTTAAAACCATATTCACGTCCTGTCAAGCAATGACCTTACCAATTGAACCCAAAATATAAGCATAAATTCAGAGAAGAAATTGACAAAATGATAGCCGCGGGTATCATCGAATTGGTGGAATAGTCAGATTGGGTAAACCCCATGGTGGTCTAAGAAAAGAAGACTAAAGGGGAAATAAGAATCTGTGTAGACCTACGTAAGTTGAACGATGCTTGTGTGCATGATCCCTTCCCTACATAGTTCTCTGATGAAATTCTTGACAGTGTGGGAGGTCAGGAAGCATACTCATTCACTAATGGGTTTTTGGGCTACCATGAGATCAGGATCGCACCTGAAGATCGCAGCAAAACTACTTTCACAGTAGAGTGGGAATCCTTCCAGTACACTGTCATGCCCTTCGGGCTCAAAAATTCCCCTACCATATTTTCACGGGTGGTGGTGGCAGCGTTCAAAGAATTCATTCACAAATTTCTTGAAGTATACTTTTATGATTAGAAATTGTTTGGATTAGTAAGGAAGCATGTATCAAACCTGTGCATGATGTTGGATACTTGCAGAAAGCACCATATTTTCCTAAACATTAAGAAGTGCATATTTTGTGTACCTTTTGGGATCTTGTTAGGACATGTGGTCTATTGGCAGGGATTGATGGTTGACCCAGCCAAGGTTATAGTTATCATCAATTTAGTAGTTCCCACAACTGAAAAACAGAGGCGCTCCATCCTCGAGCACACAAGTACTATCGAAAGTTTATTCAAGGGTATACATTGATCACGACATGAATGGAGAAGCTGCTAAAGAATGACATGTATTTATTCTGGAACACGAAGTGTCAGAATATTTTTGAGCTGCTCAAGGAAAATATGGTATCTAGACCTCTCCTCATATTTCCTGACTGGGCAAATTTTTTTCATGTCCATGTGGACGCCTTAGGGATCACCCTAGAGTTGTAATTACGCAGCTCAGGGAATGGGGACAATGACCACCCGGTTGCGTTTGCTAGTAGAAAAATTTCTAGCACGGAACGTAATTACTCTACAACTGAATGCAAGGGACTGGAAATGGTGTATACCCTGCAAAAATACCAGCACTATCTAATGTGAGGGCTCTTGAAGATGTTCACGATCACTCAGCTTTGAAGTACCTAGTCAATAAGCCTATGTTGGGGGGCAAGATTTGTCAATGGTTACTACTGTTTCAGGAATATGACTTTTAGATAATTGTGAAGCCTGTGAGACTAAATGTTGGACCGAACCACTTGTCCTGAAACAAGAGTGGTGAAGAGCCAACTAACCTGGAAGAAGGATTGTCTGATGCATAGCTATTTTCTATTAAGGTGGTTGATGAGCACTTTATCGATATTATTCAATTCTTAACTACGAGGATGGAACCTACAGGCTACTCGATACAAAAAAAGAAAGAATTGGTAACCCACACAGCTGACTTTACCATCATTGTGGGCCAACTGTAGAAGCTTGGATCTGATGAGGTACTATGAAGATATGTACTAGAGCATCAACGACAAGTCATTCTAGCCGAAGCCCATGGCAGAGTGGCAGGAGGTCACTATGCAGGAAAAGCAACTGCACAGAAGGTATTAAGAGTTGGGTTGTGCTGGCCCACACTGCATAGTGACTCCCACGCATATTTTAAATCCTGTGACGCATGCCAGCAAATAGGAAGATCATCGAGCAGGGATGAGATTCCCTCACAACCATAGATGGCCCTGCAGGCATTTGATAAATGGGCTATAGAGTTTCTTGGACCCATCAACCCCCTGGGTAAGAAGACAAGTGCCCGATACATCCTCACTATAACTGATTATGTAACCAGATTGGTGGAAGCATAAGCTGTGAAGGATTTCACTGCAGATACCACTGCATACTTTATTTTTGAGCATATTTTAACTAGGTTCGGCTGTCCAAAGATCTTGATGAGTGATAGAGGTACGCATTTCATTAACGAAAAAATTCACGCTTTGACTGAGGAATTCCGGATCCACCATGTGAAGAGTACCTTATATCACCCGCAGGCAAATGGAATGGTGGAATATTTTAACAAAATTCTATAGCAGGTGCTTACCAACGTCTGTAATGTTGATCGAAGTGATTGGGACGTGCGCATCCCGTCAGTACTCTGGGCCTACCGAACCATGTGCAAGAAACTGACTGGGAAAACATCGTTTCAGATGGTTTTTGGGAAGGAGGACATTATTCCCATGGAGAATATCGTCCCTAGCCTGCATATTGTAGCCTTTACAAACATGGCAAAGCCCGATATCATAGAGGAACGCTTAGCACAACTAGTCACCTTAGAGAAGGATCAGTTCATTGCTAACTTTCATCAGCAAGTTTAGAGGGCCCGGGAAAAAGCCTGGAACGATAGGGATATCTGACAAAGGTTTTTTAAAGAAGATGAGCCCGTACTACTATATGACAGCCAGTTTTCATGCCACCCATGGTAAAATTTGGCAACATTGGTTGGGACCTTATTTCATGACAGAAATTATAGATGGCGGTGTGGTGAGATTGGCTATGCTGTGGGGAGACCCCATGTCGGGATACATTAATGGCAGTCATATAAAACCATACAAGGCCAACTCAGCACATACCAAATGAATATATGGCCAAAGTAGTTGTATCAGGATGGCTGTGCGCAGGCAAGAAGAAAAACGAAGGCTGGCTCGATATACGTGCAGGGATTTTCCACAGGTTAGGAGGCACGAAAAGGTGCGTTGGGCATGCAAGGGTAATACGCAGCTACAAAAACTAGCCATTGGAATAGTAAAGCTGGGTAAAAATCCAATTTTCCCATTTAAGAGAGCGGGAAGTTGGCAATTAATGTGGCAATTTTGGAGGATTTTTTACCATTTCTTTGATGGTAAGTTCTAGCTAAGTTTCATCCGACAGTTGTTAACCATCTGAAGCTATAAAAAGAGGAGGGCAGATCAGAATTGGGTTCCTTGCTTCCTGAAATTCTTGTGCCTCGTAATTCTTAGTAAATACTCTACTCTGTTCATGTTTGGGTGCGCTACCCCCTCTCATAGAAACAACCCTGAGTTTTTCTTTCGAGTAAGAATGACTGTGACCAACCCCGATGAATCATCGCAGGCAGCGGCCTCTACTGAGATAGCTTCTGATGAAGTATTGGA
>JAXQQM020074591.1:0-12408 GCA_034641835.2 Pinus albicaulis | reverse complement strand
TCTTATCCATTGTATTAGTAGCGGAGCCTAGGGGATTATAGCAGCGGAGAGCTCCCGGCTCCCATTGGCTTATTCCCCACTGGATTCTTTTGCTTATTTCTCCCTCCCATAGGAGTTTCGCCATTGCTTATTCCTCCCATTGGATATTATTCCCAATTAGCGGAATATCCTCTATCATTTGTATGAACTCTTCCTCTTAGAGTTTCCCATAGGCGCATTGACTATGTAGATAGAAGCCGCTAAAAGAAGCCACTAAGCGAATCCGTACAACCCTTCACTCCCTTCACTGAAGCCGCGTTCCCCTACTGCAAAGTCAAATATTTCCATTATATACGTGCATATACACGAACACAATAAGCTAAGCACCACCTCTATGTGAAAGACTCCAAAGTAATGCCCCTCAATGTGACTCCAATGAGTAATTCCTCCTTCCATCTATCTTCCCAGGTAGCCTGGTGTCCTTACCCGGCCTTGACTTTCCAGGCGGGACCGTAATATCCTCTCGGTGCTGATCCTTCCCTTTCAAATGACTATTTCTAGCAATGGTGAGATTGCTTTGATGTATGGTTCAGTGAATCAGTTAGTAGAGAGAGGTAGGCAGGTAGCTAAAGACAGAGATAAGAACAACGGGAGACCTACAGCACTTGAGTTAGGCCCTAATACTGGGTGGTTAAGAGCACTGGGTAAGACCTACAGCACTAGCCGTTAGGGATAAACCTACAGCACTTGAGTGGCAACCAGAATACTAGTAGGTTGGCACTATGGGAGAGAAGAGCACTTGGTTTCGTACAAAAGGGTGGTTAAGAGAGACGGGGATAAACAGAGATAACGTCGGTAAGACAAGCCATAGAGTGAAACCGTACATTGGGTGGGTCAAGAGAGAGGTTCAGAGTTCACCCGGCAAGATAGAGATTTAGGCAGCATAAAGACAAAAGAAGCGGTTAAGATAAGCCATAAGAAAAGCTATTGGGTAAGACAGAGATAAGAACTTAGTTCCGACCGGAAGCCATAGAGTCCGTTCGGAAGCACTTGAGTTAAGTGCCGTTAGATGGTAGGGTAGTGCGGTAGGGTTAGTCCTATCAGTACAGCATAGGGTTCTAAATAAAGGAAGGATTAGTGTGGTTGGTCTAAAGCGCTAGAGTGGCAACCCCAGATAGGACGGGAAGAAAGAAAGAGAGAAAGGCATACGGTAAGCACTTGAGTTAAAGCATGCCGATAGGGTGGTTCAAGTTCCGAGGCTAGGGGATACTTACTTAGAAAGACGGTAAGCCGCAAGCATAATCTAGTATATAACGTCATACGTTCAGACCTACAGTGGTTAAGATAGGCGGAAATCAAGGCGGCAAGCCAAGCTGTTCGGTGAGTTAGAGATAGTACTACTAGGTGGTAAGAAAGAGTTAGGCTGGCAAGAGACAGAGATAAACCGTACAGCATAGGGTTAGAGAGATAACCCCTACCATTTAAGGTTAGAAAGAATGGGGGAGACGGGAGCCAATAAAGAAAGTAAGCCCGGAAGCACTATTGTAATTCCCTATGGGTAATCGCATATATTGTAATCGCATCTAATAGTAGGTAGCAGGTTATAACACTGGTACGATATAATCGCTTACACTATCTGATGATGTTGTCTGGATAGTGTCTAGGGTTGATAGGTCCTGGGTCGATGACCTTGGTAGGTGCACGGGAGTGACGTGGAGAGATAGAGAGAGAGGGAAAGTCTCCTAATATTTAGGCTGAAGGAAAGAATCTCATGAAATGGGCCTAGCACGGACTGGGCTGTTTATTCGGGTTACGCTGAGGACGAGTACTTTTCCAAACCCCAGTGCGAAGGACTCGATCGACCCTAGATCTAGAACGAGAAGCTGTACATGGTCTCACAGACCTAGTTCATGCCATCCCGAGCACGAGATGATCTGCTCGTCTCTTAGTGGCACCAAGCGCTAAAGTAGGATGGAAGAAAGAGGTAATTAGTGTGACAGGGTGGGGTTCGAAAGTCACCTGCAAGGTTTGTTGTCACGTAATAGGCAGTTATATCTCCCCTGGATCTCATAATATATAGGGCACCTAAAGAGGAAATGTTCCTCAGACTCCATCTCTTGCAGATGGCATAGTTTACATGTCCTCTCCTCTCGTGGGATGAAGTGCTCAAACTCAATCTGACGCTGATGAGAGCATACCCTGAAAGAACTGTTCGAGTGGGAACTTGAGGCTATGAGATCAATGATGTAGAGTAGACTCGGGGCGAACTCTAAGACCACCCCTTAGCTACAGAAAATGCTCTAAGTAGAAGGCCATCTTAGGGCAAGAGCCTGGGAAGGGGAGATCCAAGTAGCTCGTCTAGACTGTAAATAGATCTAGTCCTTTTTCTCGTATGAAAGTAAGGCAAGTCCCCTTTGGGGATCATAAGCGTATATAAGACATAGCGCTTCGGGCTCGCCCTTCCTCTCCCGTTGGTCGAGCGGCCTAACGGCACCTCTCCCTCACCATATGAATAGTGAGTCCCTCGACCTCGTAACCTCGGTCGAGTCCCTACCGGGCCTCACCATATGAATAGTGAGCCCCTACCGGGCCTACCGGGCCTTTGGTCGAGCAGGCTTTCGCCTTCCTCTTCATGGCGATTGAAAATGCCAAACTACCAGCCATCCCGAAGTCTATCTATCGATATCTATTATATACGTAACATGATCTATCCCTTTCGAGCCCATTGTAATGATCAACATGATCTATCCCTTTAAGCAACCAGAACTACCTTTCAGAAGCACAGTGAGGAACAGTTGTAGTTCTAGATGGGGCCCTTTCTCCTCTTCATTACCGGTATCGAACTAAACCCACTTCCTCTTCACCAGTAGCCGACTATATTCTTCCTATAGTCTAGCCGGCTTCACATACCAAGACCTGCGGGTAAGATCCGGGTAGTCGAAAACACACCTAGGCAGGAACACACTATGGAGGCGTGAACACACTACGTCAACTGTTATAAACACTTTTCCAACTTTTAGAGACGCTATCCAACCAGTATACACACTATGGAGGTAGTTGTCTGAGCGATAGCGAGTCAAGTGTTCAAGCGATAGCGAGGCCACTAGTCCTGCTGTCTGAGCGATAGCGAGTCAGTAACACTGCTTTCCAGCCAGTAACACCGCTTTTCTGCCAGTATTGGAGTAGCGATCTTATATTATAATACGCGATTACAGCTTTTCAGATATTTCTAAATAGATCCAATCTGTAGACTCCTTTTTGAGAGTCTGTGAGTACTGATGTTAGGAGGGTTTCTTACTGATTTAAAAAAAATGGGTTTTACTAGTCTTTTTCCTCCTTGAAAAGACTTTCAGTGCCGGGAGATCCAACCTGGCCTTCGTTCCAAAGATCTACGGCTTTTCCTTTCCTGCCTAGAGAGACCGAGACCGGCCTTCGTTCCAACCGATCTATGATAGCCGCGCTAGGGTAACCGTGCTCTTCCTTCCTTCCAAAGAGACTGACTGGCCTTCCAATGGTAACCTTTCGGTGCCGGGAGAATAGACTGGCCTTCCAAGAGTTATAAGATATGGCCTTTTCTTTTTCCACTCTAGAGAATGGCCTTTCTTTTCTACAAAGAGAATGACTAGCTTTCCTTCCATTTAGAGTTATGGTTGGATAGCTGGTTGGATAAAGGGTGGGCTCCTCATGTAGAAGTCCAATTCAAATATCCAATAACAGATTCCCCTACTTTACTATGGTTATACTGAGTTATACAAATACTCATTTATACAAGGCCGAGAGAAGACCAGTGGGCTAGGTTCGGAGAGCTCCGCAGGAAACCCACCAATAAAAACATCCAAGATCCTTCCTCACCTTCCTACCTCAGGTGAGCAATCCTTCCTCGATATTCCTTTGGGTTATGTTTCTTCGTGAATTATAAGGTAGTCCGAAATCTGACCTATGGGTTAGGTCGGATTCCTCCTTAAAATCAAAAGATCCAGTAAGCTCCTCGCTCCCGCTCGTAGGCAGTCAGAAAGACAAGAAAGAAGGGTCAATCTAATTTTCAGTATCTTGCTTGTGGGTTAAAACTTATATAAGGTAGGTCGGGCTATGACCTGCGAGTTTGGTTAGGCTAATGGTCCGATGGCAGTTCTGGTCCATCGGCAAGTCATGAGGCCAGTCAGTGCTGGTTCGATTCATTAGGCAAGTTATTAGGCCAGGTTCCCCGGTCTGATAGGCAAGTTATGAAAAAGTTTTCTGGTTCGATTCATGCATTAGTCCTTCCTTCTCCTCGTTCCAATCACTTTTGCTATTATCCCTGCTTGCCATTATTACTGCTATTATCACTGCTCTAACTGTTATCCTCAGCAGGATATAATAAAAAGTTACCATCAATTTATCTGGTAAGGCGACGGGTTCTGGAGTATTTCCTAAGGATATAAGAGAAAATAGATGCCTTTATCTCGAGCGGTAGCGAGTCCCTTACGGCCCTTCCTCTGGTATTAGGGCAGCTTGGTTTTTTCAGTAAAGCAAGCCTCGATTGAGCGGAAGGCAATGACTACACGAACCAAAGCGTAGGAGGGTGCGTTTATCCAATTCTTATGAATATGCATGTCTAGACGAATTTATCGACGAATTGCGATGAGCTCCACTTTGTACGTTATGCGGAATCCGGGCCTTCCCGCTCTCCTAACTACTATTACTATGGCTGGACAGATGAAGCCCCTCAATCTTCCTCGCAGAAGAACTTTGACTCAATATGATCTCGTCATATTGGGAATGAATATATCCACCGCTAACCATGATGGCGAAACCCGTTCCCCCGATCGAAAGCCTAAAAGCCCCGAGGGGAGCAAGGTCGATTGGACAGGCGTGCCCTATACCTACGATCCGGTAACAAAACGGAGAAGGTATTCCCGGCCCCCTACAGAAGGGGCAACCTCGGGCACCCCAAAACAGTCTAAAGGGAAGCAGTAATGGTGAATAGTGTAATTTGCTATCTTCGGGGTATCCCACCACCGTTCCTAAGCTTGCCTCATCCTATCGTTCCTGATACGCCGTCGACCTCCAACCAACAAATACGAAGTTGATTGCCGGAAGTTCGCAAGAAGAGAGCAATATGGGTCTCAAGAGATAAGATCGAAGTAAGCATAATATCGTATACAAAGGATCTTGATACAATCTCCCATGCTTTCCGTTCTTGACCCCCTCGTCGGTGTTGGTTGGACGTAGTAAGTAAGGCTTCCATTCTGTAACAGGTGGTGCGAGTCGCAACTATAGGACACTAGCTGGTGACTGAGAAGCTTGGCGTGGCATATGCGTGACATCCGAATCGAATCAGATATGTATGTAGGATGCGTACAATGGGCTACGTTTTACCTTGGTCTTAGCGACTGGCTAGGTTCCAACATGGGAAAGCGGCGACATTGACGTAAAACTTTGTGAATATTGCGGAGTTGCATTAGTTGGTCTACGGCTTCCTAAGCATGGAAGCAGGATCGATCTAACTGGTGCGACGACGAAGTCCCCGTCCCGACCGATGAATGGTAGAAGCATCCAAGGATAGCAGGGAATCTAGTTGGTGCAGGCTAGCAGTATATATGAGGGCCTTCGTAGGTAGGTGCAGTTGGGTATCCATTTACCTCTAGGAACCTCTAGTGCCGGTGAATTATGGATTCATAGTGCGATCGGAGCTTAGCGTGAATAAGTAAGGAAGTAGGGTTGTCGAAATTACTCATTAATAGCGGGATCGGGAACCCGTCTTATGCGCTACCTTGTTGGCCGACGTAGGTATATGAATTTACCAGTATATTATAGGTGCACCTGACATTACATTTCCACGATTGAATCATATTCCATCCCGGTTGTTGCCACCTTCGCTGTTGCTCCTATGATTACGGGCGCTTTATCTAACCGGTAAGTTCCCTTCTGTTCTGTCAGCTTTCTTAGTATCTTTTCCTCTTTATTTATGGGGGGAATCCGTTTGGCTTGGGAGGAATTGCAAGATCGCTCGACTAAAAGGTAATTTATTGCTTGCTCGACCAAAGAGAGAGCAAGGAGGTTGACCCGCTTGTCCGCATCGGACAAGGCCCGTTAGGGTGAAGTAATGAACTCTCGACTATAAGGCCGCCATCGACTCGGCCGAGGTTACGAGGTCGAGGAGAGGAATAGTTTTTCATTTTATAGTATGAACTCACAAGGATAAGGTTCTATCTTTGCGTAACGAATCGTATCAAATTCCGACTAAGCGAATCAAAGCGAATCATCATAGCAATCTCCGTAAATCACACAGCCCAATACCGAAGCCTCACCACCAATGCCGATCCACCAATCACATGCCACACCCCCATCGAGCGATCTAGGGCCTGCCTTCAAATAATAAGCAGATTCACTTTAGTTATCAGACAGAGGTGGGAAATGGAAAATCCAATAGATTTATTTGCATGTTCTGAATTGTAGATCATGTGCATTTGATTCATTTAGAGCCGCAGAGCATTCGATTTATGGCAAGCGCATAGCGGAACGAATGGCATGATGCAAGACGTGTTGGGCGTCTGAGAGACAGTGAACAGAATAGAGCACCGCTGGTCGAGTCTTTTTTTTATCCTCGGTGGGTTACTCCGCTCTCCTGTGTTCCTATTCTTTATTTGTCTTTTTTCAGTCTCTCAATGAAAGGCCGCCATCATGCCCCCGGCAGGGCTCGACCAACGGGAGAGGTACGTTAAGTGACTCGACCAAGGATGCGCTTTAAGGCTCGACCACTATTTACCCACCCACCCCAATCCCCGAGGGGAGAGGTTAGAAGTCGCTCATCCATCCGATGGGTGAGGTGGCATATCCAGATGATATAAAATGCTCACGCCTCAATCTGGTAAATTCAGTATGCAAGGGTGCGTAAAGATGATAGAGAGTATTAAGGCCTATCACAATAATAAGGTCAATTCCGTACTGAAAGGTAGTGGCCCAACAAGATGTCAATTGATATAGAGAAGGTGGCATGGGTAGTATATCCAACAGCAGATCCAGTCACTTACTTGTCTAGTAGTTCTTTCTCTACGGCTTAAGACTAAAGCAAGTGTCATAGGGCTTACACTACAGACTAAGCTAAGACCTTGCAGCAGTAAGTTCGTAGGGCTAAGACTAACCTGCTTGGACTAAGCTAGTAAGATGAATTGAGATGATGAATCTATTCGAGAATAATAAATCTAAACATATAATATCTTTACATATAATAAAGGAATCTATATATATTATATATGTGATACTGGCATATCTTAATATTTACTTTTACTCCGCCGATGAGAGCTGATTTGAATCTTACTCGAACTCCAATGAGAACTGATTTGTTATATTCCTTTCACTCCGACGAGATATCTTTATAGATTGACTCGAACTCCGATGAGAGCTGTTTTGTGATAGGTCACGTCTAATTCCGGGGTTATGCTCAAAGCCTAGACAAACTAAAAAGGGTTATTGGGGTGTTTGGTACGTCCAGCTTAATCTTACTCTCCTATTAGATCTTCCTCTTCGAACTGACTTGTGTAAACTGACTTGTCTAGTAGTAGTTTTTCTGTCTCTACAGCTTAAGACGGTCTGGATCTAAGTGCTGGACCTAAGTGATGGACTAAGATGGACTAATAAGCTAGTATCTTAAGGCTTGTTTCTCTGCTGCTGGACCAAATAAGATAATAAAGCTTGTGTTCATAGGGCTTACTGTACTACAGACTAGGGCTTGTCTTTAAGGCTAGTTTCCGAAGAGCTCTTTCTCTCCGAAGCTCCAACCAACAGAGTTAGTTCATCTAATAAGACTGGTTAGTTCACCTCATCTATGCATATTGAGTGAAAGCTAGACCATTAAAGTATGGCTTAGACCATTAGGGTGCCTCGTGGTCCTGGCTCCAACAGATTTGATTAGTTATAAGGTTTCTTTTGCTAAGGCTAGTCCAGGTATAAAAGATTTTGTTGAATTGGGAATTGAAGGGTGTAATTGGAGGTCATCAAGTGTGCTTATGGGATCCACGAAATAAAGGCTACCGGCTTTTGTTGTGTCCATGGAACCAGGCAAGAAACTCTTAGCTAATAGTGAGACTTTATGGCTAGTAGTATTGACTTGTATTAGTTTTGTATATACAGCTTAAGACTAAAGCAAAGTGCATGGAAAAAAAGAGTCTATTAAGGCTAGTTTATATGGCACTGGGGCAAGACCCTTAATAAAGATATGCGGGATAGTCAATTAATGAATTAATGAATGAAAAGGTGGCCTCGTAATAGAGTCTAAGAGTTAACAACCCCTATCAATATGGTCAATTTAGTACATAAAGGTGGCGTATAAAGATGATATAGAGTATGAACGACCCTATCCCGATGGACCAAGGCAAGACCAAAAGGACCACCTATCCGGATGGTAAATGAAGTACAGAAAGGCGGCCTAATAGATTATAGAGAGTGCTCACTTGGCCTATCGAGATGGGGAATCAAGTACAGAAAGGTAGCCTATCAAGATGGTAAATTTGCTTAATGACACATCTTTTTGAGAGCACGTTAGGTACAAATAAGAGTCAATTTGACTCTTCCTTTCTAATAGAGATTATTTCTAGATTGAATCTAACTCTGATGAGATATGATTTGAATATTACTCTCCAATTAGATATTCCTCTCCGAAGCTCCAACAGACTGGGTCAGTTCACCAAATAAGACTGGTCAGTTCACCTCTATGCATCATGAGTGAAAGCCATCCATGAGACCATGTGATGAAGAAGCTCCGACAATATTTGTTAGTTAGAAATGGATAAGTTGTTAGTGAAAGCTCCGACAGCTGGTAAGAGAATGCAAACATGGAAACAGGTGTGGTAAATTTGGTAATGAAAGGTGGCATCTTGTTGGCAGGCTTGGACTCTTTCTGCTAGTCTGGCTCCAGGCAGTCCATCCATGGGACTAACTGCTTGGACTAATAAGCTAGTATCTTAAGGCGGCTTTTTTTTATCTGGACCAAGGCTGCTGCTAATACTAAAAGAAAGTGTCCATAGGGGGAGGGCTCCCCAGGCGGGACTAACAGGACTAATAAGCTTGTCTCCAACAGGCTTGTTTCCCAGGACCAAGGCAAGACCTATAAGTGCTTGGACTAAGGCTAGTAATATGAATTTATATGGAAAATCCGAGAATCAATCTTACATCAAATATATTAACATATTATACTGGCATAGATAAGTTCTACTTGCATATGTTTGAACAATGGAGCTTATTACTGCAGCAGTCTATTAAGGCTGCCATTGACTAGGGGGCTTAAGGCATCATGTCAGGCTTATTGCTATGGGAATGACACTCAAAAAATAAGGCTAGTAGTTGGACTAAAGGGGCTGCTAATAGTTGGACTAAAGCAACACAATACGTAGAGCTTATGGAAACATAGCAGGTCTAATAAAAACAAGTTTTGATGGAGTCGGATGCTTCCATCTGGGTAATCAAAGTGGATTTGTGTAAATATGAACCATACCCTTGTCTGACGTTGACCTAGTGGCATGTAGTCGATTGAGGCTAAACCAATCCATATGTAAGTGACCCATCCATGTGAACAAGAAGAACTCTCTACATATCTAGATCGAATTGTTTCTGTGGCTAGGTGAAATCCATTTCAGTCAGTTTTGATATGACAGGCAGGATGCCATATCAATGAAAGTATACAAACAACTTGTATATATAAGATATTGCATATCTAAGTTGAACAATTCATAGAACAAAACTAAAATGACATCCAAGTAGTTGTTGTGTCAGGAACTCTCCCTAGTTGTTGTCATGAACCGCAGATCTCATAGGATCAGGTCTTATTATGCAGGTTGGTTCATATATGAGCATGGCATCTATACGTCCTGGCGATAGAGTCTTAAACTTGTCTAAGAAACAAAAAGTACATAATATATAGATATATATTATGCACGCATATAGAAGTTGAACTTGTCTTGTCATAAGTGGTGAAATTAAAGAAGAAGAAGACAATGTGGGATCTATATCTATACGAGCAGAGATCTTGTCGTTGAACTTTTCCATTTGGGATGGTCCAGACACTTACCAAAACTCTATTATTGATTAGAAAGGAAAGATGCACTTATAAAGAGCTACAGCAAATAAGCAAGTTCCCTCCCTGAGCGTCAGCGAAGAATATAAGAAGGTATTACTATGCCTTCTCCATTCCTTATTAGAAAGAGAATAGGCACTTCTGAGCGTCAGCGAAGCTATGATTGCATTATATATGTAATATTGACTATTTATTGGAAAGGAAGATGCACTTCTAGAGCGTAAGCGAATAAGCTAGCATATGTATGGGTACCATACTACGGCTTAAGAAAGACCACCGGGCCTGCTATGGGGAACTTAGTGCATGGACTAATGAATCTTACTCTACGAAGAGCTCTTCCTCTCCAAACGGTACAAATCAGAGTTAGTTGTTCATTTGACTCTTCCTCTCCCCATAGATCTTCCTCTCCGAGACTTTTGTAGTTATGTACAGCTTAATACAATCTTCACTCCAATGGAGACTCTAAGGCTTGTTTTTATCTGCTGGACCAAGGCAAGACCTTAAGGACCACCTATTGAGATGGATGGTAATTTAAGTACAGAAAGGTGGTGGCATATGCAAGATACCTCTCGGACCTATCCGGATGGTAAATTAGGGAAATAAAGGTGGCCTCAAATAGTCTAAAGCTTCTCCTCGATTCAATGACTTCTCGCCGAGTTACTCGGGTGTTTTTAGATGTGTGCGAGAAAGGGTGATCGCCGAGCTATCTTCCCTTGGGCAAAAGGGACTGATCGCCGATACCCTACTATGGATAAGATAAAACAAAGCAAAGAGCCTAATCTAATAAGATAAGACTTCGTATTCAAACCTTAGGGGAGCAGAGGCAGCTCAGCTAAGCTCCTTGATCCTGCGGAGCCCGAGCCCGATCACAGACCGTCCTAGGACTAAGGAACAGCTCTAACAATTAGACTTAAAGAGGTCATCTGCACTAAAGGAAAGGCAGTTAGTCCTTATATTCTCCGAGGAGCCCAGATACTAGTATTCCTCAGACATTCTTACTTGGCTTAGCAGGAGGTTAAGAAGTACTGAGCCTTAGTAGTTAGGAGCCCTCAAGCCTGAGCCATTAACTGCTAAGACACCACAGAAAAAGCTGTATTTTTTGTTAGAGCTACTCGTCATAAGGAACATCAGAGAGGATAAAACCCATTGAAGGAATGCATAATGCAAGGGGTAGCCGAATTCATCGTGCCTGTAATGCAAGAGGTAGGCCTAAGAATGGGAATCTTTAGTCATGCTAAGCGTAAGAGGAGGAACTGGCTGGCTTGGCTCGGCTACTGCTACTCGCTGGCTACTGCTCCTACTCAGCGCTAGTTAACTGCTCCTAGTAATGGTTAAGGATAGACTTCATGCCTTACCTTTGCCTTACCCGCTCATACAGTAAGATCAGGAGCCATGGAAAGTTATTTCGTTAGGAAGGACTTGCCTTAAGAGATTGATTGACCGTGGAGATCGGATCGATAAACCAGCCTTAACGTCCTCCTTATTTGATTGGTATTGGTAAGGAAGTAAGGCAAGAGTTATCCTGCGAGGTAAGGTGCTAGTATTAGCTCCTGCTACTTGAGGTAAGGTTAGCAAGTAGTTCAAGATCTATCTCTCTTGCTTGTGAGAGAAGAGGTACGCAAAGTAAGGTCAGCAAGTGCTAGTTGTCAAATCAGCAAGTCAAGGAAACATCTATTTATCTTGAGCATGTGCTAGTTTAGGTCAATGGATCCATAAAGAATGAGGTTTCTACCATCTTCCTGGAAGTCAGATGGCAGGAGATATTCAATGCTTGTGGCAAGGAACCATAAGAGCTCGATATAAGAGAAAGGCTTAGGATGGTTAATGGTTCGCTAAAGACACAATAGGACTAAACCGCTCAGAAGGTCATATTGTAATGGAAAGGCAGAGCAGACAATAAGCTGAGGATTCAAGCTTAGGATTAAGGAACAGATATCCAAAATAAACTGAAAGAGTGAAACAGCTTTCCTAAGGCTTACACAATCCACCTAATCAATGGGTCTAATAAAAGCTAAAATCTATACCCTAAGCCCCCTAATACCAGCTAAGCAAGGAGCCCTACTAACTGACAAAGCCTTACCTAATGCCCTAAGCCCCTTAACACCTAGAAACATTGAACCTACGTACCAGCTAACCAGCCCTAATCCTGCTAACCAGCTCAAGGTAGAAACCCACTAAAACTAAGAAAGATTACCAACTTGAAAGTGTATCCTCCAGAGGCCAGACCCGAGGAGCCTTTGTTAGAGCCTTTTGAAGACTTAGTATCAGAGCAACACCCAATCCCCAGAGCTAAGCAGAATCCAGCCTTCCTAACAGCATAGTTACCACCATACCCATCAATCCATCTTAACGCTTAACGCCCTAGCTAGTAGGTAGGT
>JAXQQM020078944.1:0-15558 GCA_034641835.2 Pinus albicaulis | reverse complement strand
CTACATGCCGCCTCGTCATTATCGGGAGTCATTTAGTCTTTGTTGGTATTGTTTGAGATAATGCCTCATTTATGATGCATACTGAAGATTAGGGATTGGTTTGGTTTGTTGGAGGATGTTGAGAGATTCTCTCAACTTCTCCCTCCAAGAGTGGAATTAGTTGGATCTCAGCAGCAAAATAAAAATTGTGATATATTCATTTGATTATAATATAGAAAATAATTATTGTGTGTTATTCCTATGTTCAATGGATGCTCTCTCCAATTTTTAATATGGTATCAGAGCCAGTACTAGCTTAAATCCCTCATGGGATGGCCAGGAAAATGTGAGATTGAGTATGGTGTAGGAGAGTAGCATAGTGTAGGTATGTTTGCCAGTGGTATTTGTTTTGTTTTTTTCACCAATTTTATCGTAAGCCGCCTTTGATAGCTTATTTGCCAACATCTGACCTTGTATTCTTGTAAAGAATGGAGGCCATTAGGGATAAATAGCTTTTGCGCTTAGGGAAAAAATTTGGGAGTTAAATATCAGCGGGTGTGAACAAGTAGAGAACATGTCGTGCCTTCAAACGTTAATACGATTGATGCTTCTTGGTGTCGGAAGCTGCCTGGTGTGGAAAATTCGTTGTATTGAGACTAGCGTAATGTTCCAAACTGCAAAACGAGTGGGGGAATTATTGATCAGCTGCGCCAACAACTGAATAAAAACCTCTGCAGAAGATGGTATTGATGTGTTACAAAGAACACAGCAACAACATGAATGACTATTGTTTAAGTTATGACAATTATTGAGGCAGTATTGTGTTATAAACGACACACCGAAAGCAGCAGTGTCTAGTGTTTATGTAATTCTGTTTGTTGAGATTGTTTCACGGTTTGGGCCTTCGTGCAAGACTTGAGAACATTAAGGGTTCCGTTGATCGCTGGCTTGATCACATCATTTTGCGCGGCAGTAACTTGATCAGTGCATTACAAGCTAATCTCAGATGTTACAATTGTTGTTTGTGCTCAGAAATTGACAGGCAGGCAGAAGAATTTATAGCCACATTTTACCAGCGGATGCGTCTGCAGTGTCAAGATTCTTATGTAAAATGCCGGGAAAGTTGGCCAAAGAGGATTTCGTGGTCGAATCCCACAATGGGCTCTATGCGGTGACGAAGGGTGAGATGCTCTGCGGGTACCAGCCATTTTCCACAAGGGATCCCAAAATTTTCGATAGGGCAGACGAGTTCGTCCCAAGTCGGTTTATAGGCAAAGAAGAATTGTGTTGGTGGAGTGTGTAGCTTGTTAATATGTAGAATTATGAATTTTTTTTGTTGTGAGATTTGTGTAGTGCAGAACTAATTATTGAACAAATTAGCATTATTTAAATTAGTCGTTCTCGACGTTCTTCGGTGCCGAGAGAACAATTGGCTAATTTGATTGTGTGAATTTGTTACATGCTGATGGATCTTGTCGTTTCTCGGGGCTTCAAGAGCATCGGTTACAGGTAACAGTGCGAGATCCATTTGTGTGTAAAGGTCACTTTGTAGGATTGATCGCTGATCATATTCTGTACCTAGAATATTTTCCTATAGATTGTTGAAATTTATTCTTCGGGGTTATTTCACAGATGGAAATATTTCCATAGGGTAGTTCAGTGTCGAGACTCTTCTTCGGGGGTGTCAAGAATCTTTGATCTTACAAATTCAGCATTGCTGGTCAGAAACAAATGTATTTTAAATGGGTTGAATGGTAGCTCAAAAATGGTGGAGAAAAGAGCGTTGTCTATGAGATCTCAGAGTGGGTACAAATGTTAATGAAGACCAGGGCAGACAAATGTTTGTATTAAATTAGTGTGTTCTCCATTTCTGTAATGTAGGCATTAAGGGGGGGTGTTTGAGATAATGCCTCATTTATGATGCATACTACAGATTAGGGATTGGTTTGGTTTGTTGGAGGATGGTGAGAGATTCTCTCAACTTCTCCCTCCAAGAGTGGAATTAGTTGGATCTCAGCAGCACTATAAAAATTGTGATATATTCATTTGATTATAATATATAGAAATTAATTATTGTGTGTGAATCCTGTTCAATGGATGCTCTCTCCAATTTCTAATATGGTATTCCATTCATAAATGCAAAGAAAGTGCCTTTCATGTGCCAAATGGGGGTGGGCGGCTTTGACGTAATCTGTGATTGGAAGGAAATAAGGTGGTCATTGACCACTCCTGATGCTTTGCGTTCCCACTAACCTGACGTCAATATGTAACATGTTTGATCGAAGGTTGTTGAGTCATAGATCCATCACTTATAGGAAGAAATGTTTAACGAATAGTCTATGTACAGAATTTAATGAGAGTTTTTCAAATATATGTGATTTACGAGTGTCAAATTAAGGTTGCAAATGAGTTTCCTTATCTTTCTCTTTCTCAATGACCTTTTCATCCTTTCCCTCTGCTTCTGTCATGGTATTCTTTTTCCTTTCTCTATTTTTTCTCTGTACCAAACTTAGAGATAATGGTGAAAAATATACAAAATGGGTTTAAAAAGGAATTATTCTCTCAACTACTACTCTGTTACCATCCTTGTACTTTGATGTTTATGATCATGGAATATAAGCAAAATGGGTCTAAAAAGGGAATTATTCTCTGGACTGCTATGTTACACTCCTTGTGCTTTGATGCTTATGATCATAGAACATGGGGTTGCTTATCAAATGCAGTGTAGTTCAAAACTAATCACAAAACAATTTACAATGATAATAAAATAAATTACTTTTTTCAATAAAACTTATAAAATATATTCCTTATTTAGTTTTATAGCTATTATAACATAATTTGCAAAATTGAAAAACTTGAGAACTCCTCCTTGATTTAGTTTTATAGTTATTATAACAAAATTTGCAAAATTGAAAAACTTGAGAACTACTTCTTGACTAAATTTTCATTTATTTAGTTAGTCGTTTTATTGATTCAAGTCCCTATGAAACTCTTTCTGCTTATTATTTATTATTTATGGCATTTTATTGGTGCAAACTTGGTAAAAAAATAGGTTAAGGACATTTGAAAAATAATGTGTCATTCTCACATATCTCTTAACATTAACTAAGTAGAGTCTTCTCATTTATTATTTTAAAGTTTATCGAGTTGTTTTGAAAGAGTATAGACCATGGGTCTACAGCAGTATGGAACATATATCGCACTCAAGGCAACTAAATACTACTACATTATGATTGAAAAAATTTCGAATTTGAATGAAAAAATTTCAATTCAGAAAAATTTCGATAGTAGTTTCATTTTGTAACAATTTTTTTTGCTAAAATATGTAGTTTTCTTTCTGTAACAACAATCACTTTTGCACATCTTCTTCCCATTAATTTTGAAATTTAAATCATTTCTATTAATTTTGACTAATATAAATAATTTTGACATTACAATTCACCCAAAAAAACCATATTTCACTCTTCCCTCCAAAATTTATCTTATTTTCAAAACTCAAAACATTAACCTAAAATCACTTCCTAATTTTAAAATTTATCTAAATTCATTTGATAAATAATATATATATATATATATATATATATATATATATATATAATTTTTTTTAATTAAAAATATATCAATTTTCTTCACATTTAAAATTGTTTAAATTTTCAATTAATTTCAGTTACTTATCTAATTTACTAACTTAGCAACTCAACTTTCCAATTTAAACTTATTTAAAATTTCATCAAATTTACTAACTTTTAACCTATTTAAAATTTTATCCAATTTACTAATTTCACAACTCAACTTTCTAAACTGATTGTACCTTGTATACAACAGTGAAATTAAAAAACAAAAATCTCATTTATTTTGGCTTTAACAACTAACTTTCTAAAATTTACCAACTTCACAAGTCAACTTTTTAAACCGGTTGTATGCAATAGTTAAATTGAAAAACAAAAATCTCTTTTATTTTGGCTTTAACAGCCACCTCCCACGGGATGTGGATATTCCATGAAATCTGAAGCGAACATCTAGACAAACAGTAGTATCGTGTTAACGGAATCGATTTTTTTCCGAACTATTCGATACACGAATCGAATTGCCGAATTCTCGTATTTTTTTCTCCAATAAGTGCGAATTTGGTAACTATGGTAAGATTTGGTTTCTATTTGTTTGATTTATGACCATTGGAGCTTGTTGACATCGGTTTTTATTTTTATTTTTTTGTCTATTGATTTTGTTTTGGTGAAGTTTAAATTATATTGATCATAAAATCAAGAAAAGGAATAAGTGATAAATGAAAATCAAGAAAAGACATTAATGATTAATAGAAAAATATATATATATATATATATATATATATATATAAAAAAGTGATTAATGAAAATAAAAAAGATATAAATAATTAATCAAAATAAAAAAATATATAATGATTAATGAAAATTAAGAAAAGACAAAAATGAGT
Source organism: Pinus albicaulis (assembly GCA_034641835.2). Lineage (NCBI taxonomy): Eukaryota > Viridiplantae > Streptophyta > Pinopsida > Pinales > Pinaceae > Pinus > Pinus albicaulis. The sequence continues at coordinate 11,126 of JAXQQM020078944.1, read as the reverse complement.
AATGAAAATAAAAAAAGTACAAGTGATTAATGAAGATCAAGAAAAGAAATGATTGTTGAGATATACAATGACCTAAATCAAGGAAAGTATAAGTGATTAATGAAAATCAAGAAAAGAGATAAGTAATTAATGATGGTTGTTGAGATATACAATGACGTGATCCTAGTCTCCTAAACAATTTGGTGAAGAAAACGCCTCCCGTAAGTGGTCACGAGTTTGAAAAAGACTGCGCGGAAGAAATTGCATAAAAAAGCCCACACGACGCACTAGGTAAAACTGTCTAGAATTTTGTCTTTCATGTCCGTGTTAGAATGCTCCGATATTTTTGGGATTTATGAATGTAAATTTAAGATGGGAAAAGGATATTGTCGTTAGCCAAGTTCATATAATTACATGATGTATTAGAGTTTACAAGTTCAAATTCTAGTTCTTGTTATGATAAGATAGTGTTTTAAAATAAAATTTTAAATTAAAAAATTATATTAGTTTTTTTTTCTTTAATGTGTAAAAGTTTAAATTAATTAAAGATTTAATGCAGAGGCATGATGAGAAACAATAAAATAAGATAGGTGAAAATAAAGTGTAAAGATTTAAATTAATTAAGATAAGTGAAAATAATGTGTAAAGATTTAAATTAATTAAAGATTTAATGCAGGGCATGAGATAACGCCATTGTACATAGATTTATTGTTATTTTATTTATATAATTTATTAAAAATTAATAAATTAAATAAAAATTTATAAATAGAATATTTTAAAATTAATTTTATTTTTTAAATAGAAAAATAGAATTAGATTTTGTTGATTTTTATTTATGACAAAGTATATTATTTTTATAAATTTAAAAAGGTTAAATGTTATAAAGCAATTTTTTTATATTAATTTTTATGTACTTTTATTCCAGTGTCATAATATTTTTATACAATTTTTTTAATATTTTAAAATTATAATTATCTTGAAATATTATTTTCAATACAAAAGTAAATTTTAAAAAATCCAAATAAATATATTTTTCATCAAATTCAAATTTAATTTTCGGTAGACCTTTATCATTATCACTATCAATTTATTAATTTTGAAAAATATTTTATTTTACTATAAAAAAAAATAAAAAATATATATAATTTTTTCTATTTAAACTAATTTATTAATACAATATAACAAGTGAATTATGAAGAGGTGGTGAGCAATCTTTATTAATGATTATTAATAATGAGGCTACATTTATCCACTTTAAGGTTATTATTGTTTAAAAGAAAATATTATTGTTTATTAATAGTTTATGTACTCCATGTTTTTAGATTTTTAGAAATTACATAGTTTTTAAAGTTAAATATTCCATCAATATTGATTTTAAATCATTTTTTCAATGATATAAATTTATTTAAAATTAAACAAAAGAATTAAAACCCTTAAAGATAAAAAAACACATTTAAAAGCATTATTTGTGAATCATCATAAAATTATAAATACAATTATAAGTAAAAATTATTAAATTTATCACCTAAAAAACTTATTCTATGAATGATTAACTTGTTCCTTAGCTGAGATTTTGAGATTTCAAAAATTACTCAATTAAGTTATAATTTAAAATTTTAGATTTTTTCTAGCTATTGTTTTACATTGTTTTTACATTGCATATTTTCGTAATTGTAATTAAAATTCAATGTACTGAAGTGAGGTTTGTGTCAAGTTTGTTGTAAGAAATTTGTTTGTGTTATTTTCAAATTTATTTATCAACTTCTTTTATTTTTATAATTTTAATTTAAATTCTTGAGTGATTTATTTTATTTTATTTTCAATTTTTTCTATGTGCTTGCAATATGCTTAAATTATTAAGAGTAGAGGCATTTTTTCATTTTTGTTTTTTATTATATTGATTGAGTTAAAATTTCACATGGTGTTTTATGGAGATTTTAGAATTAACTATACCTACATTATTATCAAATTGTTTTATCGTATTGATTGAGCTAAAATTTCACATGGTGTTTTGGTGGAGATTTTAGAATTAACTATACCTACATTATTGTCAAATTATCTTTATAGAATCAATTTTTTTACTCTAATTTAACTATACTAAAGAATAAATACTAGTTACTATGAAACACATATTAAACCTAATATTCTGATTCTGTTCTATATTCAATATATTAAATTTTATATTTAACCTTTAAATAAGAGATGTAAAAATCTTTTAACCACAAATATGTTAACTCTGTAGTGATCCTTTGGTGTGATTTCGTTACGCTGACTAAATTAAATTTCTTCATGTCCGTTTTGTTATCGTCATATTGATAAAATTGCGAATGTGCTGAAGCGCATGCATTTGAAATAAATGAAGGATGCATTTACCTTTTCAACACCATCACATATGCCATTGCGAATCTATTCCCCAACATTGTTATGGTATCTTTCTGTGTTTTGCGCTTTAAAATAAAAAATAAATAAAACATGTTATTCTTTGTTGGCTTTACATTTTCAAAGTTACTTTCAGTTTGCATTCACTCATATCAAATTGTTTTCAGCATTGATACACCTATATTGCATAACTCTTTGACTGTTATTGCCTGTTTTGTGTTCATTACACTCTAATATTGAGAATAATGTGATGGATGCTATCAGCCACTAAGCATTACATCCTCCTTCCAGGTCACTCATGTCATATTGTTTGACTTAAATTACATGTAATGGTTTTCATAATTTGTATTTTCAAAAAACATCGACTATTATTAGTAAATATTAAGGTGCGATCGTAAATAAAAAACATGCCCCTTCGAGAATATACGCGAACCTTTGCTTTGAATCGTATACGCTATCACTTTGTTTTATTCTAGTAATCTTTTTCCTTCAGATTATCATACCGCAAACCTTAAATCGATAAAATCCTAAACCTTTTTACTTAAATCAATAAAATACGAAATTACCACATACATATTCTCACGTCTCACGTCATTAGATGGTTTTATTATATTCTGACAACGGTCAAACGAATTTATTACAGAATTAGATAAATGAGATCAAATGAAAAGTTCAGGTAGAGATCCTGCTCAGCACTCAGCTTCTCAACAGCGTCTACAGCTACAGTAATATACCCAACTTCGTCATGGTGTCTCTCTAATCTCTATTTAACTGCAAGTAAAATACACACATAAACTTGTTTGGAATAATCAACCCTCATGAACAGAAACATTCTACAGAATGCCATGAAACACCATATATCATGGAGAAATATGTAAGATCTATCAAATAATACTTATAAAGAACAATAATGTACCTTTATCAGTACGCAACGGTGCTCCACAGTTGCTACTTAGAATCTAATATGGCGGTGGCGGAGGAGACTTGTAAGAGTAGTGCTGTGTGGGTGGTGAGGGATAGACTGGTGGTTTGGGATGGGGCGGGGGTAAGGTGGGTACTACTTTGGGGGGAGCAGGACTTACGACATGTGTTGGGGGAGGAGGAGATTTGTATCCGTATGGTTTTTCAGGTGTGGTTGGAGCAGATTTTGGTGGTTTGGTCACTGGAGAAGGTTTATGGTGTTTATGGTGCTCGTGGTGTTCATGGTGGGGAGGAACAGGAGTTGGCCATGATTTTGGTGGTGAAGGAGGAGGAAGGGGCTTCTCAACTGGTGGAGGCTTGGCATATGGAGCAGGTGTAGGTTTGGGAGGAGGTGGAGATTTGTACTTGTATGGAGGAGAAACTGGCACCGACTTAGGAGGAGATTTGATAGGCACGGGCGGTGGTTTCTCCACTACTGGAGGCTTGGGTGTGGGTGCAGGGGGCGGCTTATAATGGATTGGAGATGGAATGTGAGATGGAGGAGGAGGAGATTTGTAAAGGTATGGCTTCGGAGGTGGGGATTTATAGTATGAAGCAGCTGATGGATTTGCAGCACAAATGCTGCCAGCAATCAAAAGAAGCAATAACCTGGAGACGAAAGACATCCCTGCAAGAATACCCATCTGTTTTTCGGCAATAAAGAGATCGAGAAGCCGGACTGGGTCGTATAAGATTGTCACAGATGATTTATATTTATAGCAGTCAATAGAGGTTTAGGGGATGAGGATGTTCGGTGAGAAGTTTCCGGATGGAACGTGGTATTTAATAATCTTGTAAAGCTGGTTTGCCTGTCATATGACATTCCTGGACATTGTTTTATTATTTAAATGAATTTCAAGGTAAAGTTGGTAATTGTCCAAATACCTTTCCTGGAGTTCTGAAAGTCGTGTGCAAGTGGTTACTTGCTTCACGTGAGTTTACTTTTCAGTCACAGTCTCTTTCAGAGTTATCTCCTTTATGTTTTCGCGTTTCCATCTGGGACGCATTAGCAGATTATATTTTTCATTTTGTAATTCGTTCGCTATTCGGATCTTGTCGGTAGGCAATTGCATGTGCAACGAGGAGAGTGTCAGAAGCTTTTAAAAATAAAATAAATGGTCATTTATAATAATTTAAAAATTTACAACTTAATGTCTAAGTCAAAAAGGTTATCTACATACCTACATAATATATGTTGCAATTAGTCACATCTTAGAAATAGACAGCTCGACTTTAAAATCACCGTGACAGCCACATGCCTCTAACAACCAATCTGAAAATATGCACTTCAGGGAAGAAAAAAAAGGAGGAAATTTGCCTTTTCCCAAGTATACGTACTCGCTAAGCAGGAAAAAGAATAGAACTAAACTATACCTTTATTTGATAAGTTATGTAAGTCCTAAACTAGTGGAAGTTTGCAAACTAAAAGAACATAAATTTAAAAACTCATGGTTAGTTCAGTTAGCCACCGGAGAAAAACACAAAGTAACTGCGAAAATTGCTGATTGCATTCTAGAAGTTGCAGAACAGCAGCTACAGCTAGACTTAAATGTTCTACCACTTGGATCGTATGATGTGTTATTGGGAATGGACTGGTTAGAAAAACACTGGACCTTAGTAGACTGTAAGGAAAAGACAATTTATTACAGGGCACAGGATGGTACGCGAAGGGAGATTAAAGGAATTAAAAAGCCTGTGCATTTACGCCCCATAACAGCATCTCAAATGAGCAAATGTATTCGGAAGGGATGTCAGTTGTATGCCATTCAAGTAGGGTATGCTGGATCTAATGGAAAAGCTGCAGAAATACAAGATATTCCGGTGGTACAGGAATTCCTGGATGTATTCCCAGAAAACATTCCAGGGTTACCACCTAAAAGAGAAATCGATTTCACTATCGAGCTACTGCCAGGAGCCACACCTGTGTCAAGAGCACCGTATAGAATGAGCATACCAGAGTTAACAGAGTTAAAGATGCAGCTGCAGGAGTTATTAGATAAAGGATACATTCGCCCAAGCGTGTCACCTTGGGGAGCACCAGTTCTCTTTGTTAGAAAGAAGGATGGAACTTTGCGCATGTGTATGGACTACCGACAGCTCAACAAGCTGACAGTTAAGAATAAATACCCTCTACCCAGAATTGATGATTTGTTCGATCAGGTGAGAGGTGCCAAGGTGTTTTCTAAAATAGACCTGAGGTCTGGATATCATCAAATTCGAGTCAGGGATGAAGATATTTGCAAAACAACATTTCGCACCAGATACGGGCATTATGAGTTTGTAGTGTTGCCATTTGGATTAACGAATGCACCAGCAACCTTTATGAGGTTGATGAACAGTATTTTCCACCAATACTTAGATCACTTTGTACTGATCTTCATAGATGACATCTTGATTTATTCTAAGAGTGAAGAAGAACATAAGCAACATCTGAAGATAGTACTGGAAATGCTGAGGAAGCATCAGCTGTATGCTAAGTTTAGCAAGTGCGATTTCTTTAAAACCGAAATCCAGTACTTGGGTCATGTGGTGACTGCGGAAGGAATAGTGGTGGATCTCGAAAAGATTAAAACCATCTTGGAGTGGCAGGTACCCCAAAATGTGGCCGATATCAGATCTTTTATGTGTCTGGCAAGGTATTACAGACGGTTCATCGAAGGGTTTTCTAGGATTGCTTATCCTATTACATCCTTACAAAAGAAAGGCAAACTTTTCAAATGGACGAAGGAATGTCAGCTCAGCTTTGAAAAGTTGAAACAACTTTTAACCACGACACCCGTGCTGAGGGTAGCCGACCCCAACAAAGACTACGAGGTGTGCACGGATGCCAGCAAGGAGGGAGTCAGAGCAGTTTTAACTCAGGAAGGCAAGGTAATAGCCTATGAGTCCAGAAAGTTAAGAGAACATGAACAAAAATATTCTGCTTACGATCTAGAACTTACAGCAGTAGTACATTCTCTCCGGGTATGGAGGCATTATCTACTGGGCAAAAAGTTTGTACTTAAAACAGACCATAGTAGTCTGACCAGTTATTTTAAGCAGGCAGATTTAAACTCTCGGCAAGCACGGTGGAATGCCTTCTTGAGTGAGTTCGACATGGATATACAACATGTGAAAGGAAAAGAAAACCGAGTAGCAGATGCCCTGAGCAGGAAATTGCATGGGATCTATGCAACATACTTCAGCCAACCCATAAGTCAGCTGAGCGAGCAGTTAAAGGAAGAGGCACGTAAGGACCCAGAATACAAGTTTCTGTGGTAGCAGATGGAAAAAGATAAGGAGCAAGGAACGCCATCTGAATACGGAAGTAACGAAGAGCAGATGTTAACCTTCCGAGAAAGAATTTATGTTCCTAATCGTGTAAGTCTCAAGGAGTTAATCCTAGACGAGTACCATCGAAGCAACTATGCTGGCCATCCCGGCTACCAGAAGATGCTTTCGGCAATTAGAAAGATATATTACTGGCCAGGTATGCGCAGAGACATTGCAGAATACTTAAGCAAGTGTTTAGAATGCCAGCAGGTTAAAGTGGAGCACCGACACCCAGCGGGACTACTACAGCCCATACCCATTCCTGAATGGAAATGGGAAGTGATCTCCTTGGACTTCATTACAGGCTTACCTCGAACAAGGAAGAAGAATGACTCAATAATGGTAGTGGTGGACAGGTTGAGTAAATCTGCCCATTTCATACCTGTGCAATCCACTTACAAGACAGTGCAGATTGCAGACATATTTATGAGAGAAATCTTCAGGTTGCATGGTATACCTAAGGCGGTGATTTCAGACCGAGATGTTAAATTTACCTGCGCATTTTGGAAGACCGTGTTTTCAGGTTTAGGTACCCAAATACATTTCAGCACTGCCTATCACCCTCAAATGGATGGGCAAACAGAACGGGTAAACCAAGTGTTGGAGGATATGCTGCGCATGTATGTAATGCGACAGCCAACTAAATGGGAAGACTACCTGCACCTAGTGGAGTTTGCATATAACAACGGATATCAAGAGTCTCTAAAAATTAGTCCCTTCGAAGCGTTATATGGACGACAGTGTCGTACACCAATTAACTGGAGCAGTCTAGAGACAAAATTAATGTTGGGGCCAGAGATGTTGCCGGAGCTGGAAGCTGAAGTAAAAAAAATAAGACAGAACTTGAAGGCAGCACAGGATCGACAAAAGGTCTTTGCAGATAAGAAAAGATCTTATCGCGAATTCGAAGTGGGCGATCATGTGTATGTCAGGATTAAGCCTAAAAGAAGTACCTTAAGGTGGACTTCTTGCGCCAAGTTAGCCCCTCGTTACTGTGGACCCTTCCAAATTCTGGAAAGAGTGGGGCCCGTAGCCTACAGACTGGCGTTGCCTAGTCATATTAAAGTGCATTATGTATTCCATGTATCGTTGCTAAAGCGATACGTGCATGATGAGAAACATGTAATTCATTGGCAGAATGTTCAGGTAAAAGAATACACACACACACACACACACACACACACACACACACACACACACACATATATATATATATTTAATTAATATATAAGCACTAACTGAGAACACTTGTTCTTTCAGGTAGAACCGGACGGAGAGTTTCTGGTCGAGCCGCTACGTATACTTGATTGAAGAGAGATAGAACTCCGCAAAAGAGTAGTTGTCCAGGTGACAGTGTAATGGAAGCACTTCGGTCCGGACGAAGCTACTTGGGAGGATGAAAAATTTATACAGGAGGTTTATCCTAAACTGTTTGCAGGATCTGGCTAAAAACACCGAGGACGGTGTTACTCTCAGGGGGTGAAGATGTGACAGCCTCAATTAAAGATTAGTTAGCATTAACTAGTTTAAACAATTTGTTATTTTTAATTTCTGATAAGAAAGACTTAATGATTATATGTTAAAACAAAAATCCTATTTATTTTATTTTTGATTTATTTAAATGAAAAACAATGAATGGAAGGAAAACTGCTAAGCTGTTGGTATTAGTTTCCTAGAATAGATGGTGGTTGGGGGACAGTTGGAAACAGTTACCCCTCCTCATGGGATAAAGTTGGAATCCAGAGGATGGAGGGGGGTTCTGGAAAATGGGCAAGAAAGGGAAAGTATTTTCTTGAGCTGGTATGAGACCAGTTGAAAATATCTTTGGAAACCCTTGTGCAAGCCAAATTTTGACTGTTAGTGACTGGAATTGATATCCAGAGGTCACAGCAGGATAATCCACTGTTTTACCCGAGGCACCAATCAGTTTCTGGAGCTAGGGGGCAAGCGGAGGGTGTGATAGCCTCCCTTGAAGGTTGGGTGGACAACAGCTTGGACATACCTATCCCTACAGATAAGTACTAATGCGATAATCTGAGTTATTTCAATATAAGTAAATACAGATATGTACTTCAGTACTGTTATTTTACTGTCATATAGTAGAAGTATCAGTAGGGAAATGTACCATGCTTATAAATGAATGCAGAAGAAAACGAGCTTAATTCTAGCATTTATAGTCTATATTCATTTCCAGAATTACTGTTGAAAAAACGCTGTAAATATTCAGTTTATAAATTCCCTGTCTAAGGGTTACATTCAAGATTAAATTTCAGAAAAAGCACTAAAAGATTCTATTTAGGATGAAACCATAAGAAGGTACCTTATTTGGAATCCTTTCTTAATCATATCTGTTCTTACCCATTACATGCAAAACTGAAAATAGTACACCGAGCGGAAGAAACCATATAGAAGTACATGAAATGGAAAATAACGTTCGAATGCAGGGTAACTTCTATCTTGGAGGAGAACGAGTAGAAAAACCAGGAACTCCGTAAAGAACTGTAACGGCCTACTGAATATCCACATCATGATAAGATGTACAATACTCGACAAGACAGCAAGAGAAACTGTAAAACCTTTCCAAACTGTAAAGCAAGATGCGGAAATGGATTAACCAGTGTGCAGTAGTTATAATGTGAAAACTATTGCTAATTTAAAAATAAAACACCGCATGAGCATGAAAGCTACGCATGCAAAACTGAGAACTGAATTAGATTTCCGTAACCCTGTGGTAAAGGGTCGGAATACCAATTCAGGCTGTGGCGATTAGAATAACTTCTGAAGAACAAGAATAAACACATACATAGCAAGATTCAAACCATAGTGTGTAAATAAACCTCAGAAGATCACAAATCTTACATATAAACAACATCTATCATTCAAGAAGTACCGGCTATGTTCGCCAAAAAAATATAGATAGACCGCCGAAAGGCCATAGCAACAGTAAGTTAAACATGAACCCTGGCGCAAAGAAAAACTAGCGCTTCGTAATCACGGTCCAACATAACTTAAAAACCCTGGTGGAAAGAGTTAACCGCAAACACCAAGTACATATAAACGGAGGAATTAAACTCTGTCACAAATATTCAACCCTAAACTAACAAGGACGGACGGAGGTCGAAAACTTGACAAGGGATTCGACCCAGAAATCATTTCCTCCGGCCAACAGAGGTAGTACCTGGAAGAATGGAGTTCCGACTGTTAGCTTGGGTCTTGGAATTTGAATGTCTGTTAGTTGCAGTATAGAGACAAGGGGCCGGTCTTACCTGCAATTTAACCATAATAGGAGTTAGATACCAAACCAAAACACAAGCTATCGTAATGGAATACTTAAAGAAGGAACTAGGAAGCTAAGCGAGAAAGTCATTGCACACAGTAGCTTACCTATGAGTTGACAAGTCCGAAATCTGACTGACCTGTGAATAGGCAGAGATTGGGACGGTCAATAACGTTCATTACAAGTTAAAGGTTCGAGAGAATGACTGTGAATGTAAACAAGATTGCGATGGGTGGGTCTGAGCATAAAGAAGGAACTTACCAGCGCCTTCTGGAAGTTGAAATAATCCTTCTGAAGAGAGATGCGAACCCGAAGCAAAGGGCAGCTCAGGGTTTTCAGGCACCCTGCCATAAACATACACAAGAAAAATGAAGAAACTGAACCCGCATAACGAAAGAGAGACGCACAAGTTATTAATCTGAGCAAATACCTGAAGAGTAAACGACGAAACCAGAAAGGAAATGCATTCCTCCTCACCAGGTGGCTATGCGCATCGACGTTCTCTAAATTTAAAAGAGTCTGTGCTTTGGATATGAACCGATTCTCCATTGGCACCATGGGCGCTGATGATATTCGGAGCGCAAAACCTCCTTACCATCTGTCAACTGAAAGAAGAACTCCAGAGAGCACAATAGGCAAAAATCGGCAAGTTAGAGTTGGAAAGCAGAACATCACGGAGAAGACTGGAGGGAAAGAGCCACCGGAAGGATAGTCATGCCAAGCCTGGCTGGCAGTACGCCAGAACATTAAATTGCATTTAAGGTGAAGCCACGGGGAGGGCTCACAATCAACCAAGTGTTAGAAACAATGCAAAATCGGAGTTGACGCAAATAACACCAACCGGAAATTGCATAATTCACATTATCCAAAGAATAAACCCTCGGCGTATATCTCCAAGCAGAAATGTGACAAGTGGCGAGGTCACATAGTATAATACACAAGTTCATAACAGCAATTGATTATCAGTACAACTCATAACACCTTGCAATAAAGAATCACCGTAACGCCAAGTTTGATATACACCCCGGAACCATAAGATGACAAAAATTGGTACCGGTATATTAAACGAAGATTGTTTGTGTATTGATAATCCTGTACCTAGCCGTAACAAATATGTCATTGCATTTTAATTCCTTATGATTTAATGTTCGAGTAATATAATCACTTCGATGATGATAGGTTATAAATTTTTTTTGTATGGTAAGTTTTGGGTATGTAT
>JAXQQM020090456.1:0-36337 GCA_034641835.2 Pinus albicaulis | reverse complement strand
TGGCAAAACAAATTCATTAAGATATATATTTCTTAAGTATTTTTTAAATTTATTGGAAGTTGGAAAGTTTATTATGAGTTTGAAAATAATTATAAGTGGGCATTTTTGTAATTGGAGTAAATTTTTGTTTTTTGTTTTTTGTTTTTTTAAATTGGAGTAAAAAATGTTTTTTTTTTAAGACTCGCAGTCACCATTGTTATTTTGAATAGATGTGAAGTTTGAGGTTGCAGTATATTTAGAGAGTCCTAGAGAAAAATTGAGATGATTTAAAAGCAATTTATAACCTATCAAGGGAAATATTCCCTATCCTATCCTCATGAATGAAGCTACTCTTTCCCCATTGAAAGCATGACTTTGTTTAGGTATTGGATATATAGTAAGAAGCTTTGCAACATGGATCCCAAGTGACTTCCCAAAATTGCTTCTAACTCTAGTCAAAACCCCCACCTCTGCCTCAAGCGTGGATAGCATAAGGATGTCCAGTCTTGGATCGATCACTAGGGGATAAAGGAGGAGGTCATCCGGGGAAATAAGGATAGTATCAAAAAATACTTTTATCTCCAAATTTAAGAATAAATTGTAGGATGATAAGGAGCTAGAGGGAAACAGGAAGCTAAGGTATTATAAGGGGGTGATTAACCCCACCCTTCCTAACCAGAATTATCTCTCTGTTTTGATTAGTACTAAGAAAAAAATGAACATTTATAGGATAAAAACTAATTCTCATGAGCTTCGTAGTGAAACTGGGGGTTGTTATATTACCAAAATTTCCTAAGACAAAAGAGTATGTCACCTTTACGATAGTAAGAGATTGGAAGACGAAATTTTTTTTCTCTTAGATTTCCCAACTCTTACTCACATTTGCTCTCATTTCCATAATATTTTCCACACTTATAAACTTCTTGACTTGTTAAGTCAACCTAACTATAGTGATCTTGGAGCGTTTATTTTTCTTCTTTTTTATCATAGAAATAATATATTGAAGAATCATAATTAATTTCTTATTTTCTTTACATGTGATAGACCATATTAGTCTTAGTGAACAACTACATAATAACTTAGCCCTAAATAACACAAAAATTACTTAGATATTAAACCCATAAAAGAGGAAATTAATAAACTAATTGTGCTAGACCATGAGTGCCACAAGAGAGCCTTAAACCTTATAACTGCAGATATAGAAGAACAAATCAATGAAGACACATTAGAAATAGTTGAAGAACGGTTAGAAACAAAATCGCAAATTCAAACAACTTATTTCACGGAAGCAATACAGGTAGGAGAGATACTTGAGCATAAACACAAACTAATGTTTCTCAAGGTCAGTTGTAATGAACATAAATTGGATATACTCAAGAAATCCTCAAGCCTAAAAGGAACAATAATATTTATAAATGAAGATCTCATTCCATAAGACCAAGCTAAACCTAGGAAAGAAGTCCAAAAGGTCAAGGAGGTAAGAAAGACAGGGAAATGGGCAATCATTAGGAATAGGAAAGCTATTATTAGAGATAAAGTTTCAAGCACGAGTGATAAGTAGGGACTTACATCACTCTGGATCCTCTTCTGGAACTGTCGTGGTTTTGCATGGTGTAAAGGTCCTATGTTAAGTTGGATCTCGTGCGATATTGACCTTATTCTTTTAGTTGAAACTTGGGAGCACAATGAATCTAGAGTCCTTCACCTTGACGGTTTCTCTCTTTGGTCAGTTTAGAATAAGAAATCTTCTCGGAGGGGCTTTGGTGGTATAGCCTGTTATATAAGGAACATTGTTTCCTCTCACATCCGGCTTCATAAAATCGACCCCTTTAATCAATACATTTAAATCAAAATCTCTGATTTTACCACCAATAGGATCTTTCTTGCAATCTGCTATTTTTCTCCTATCAACTCTACTTCTTATAAGAAAAAAAACTTGGATAAGAAATGTCCTTTCAATACCTTAAAAAAATACATCCTCAACCTTAGGAATGAAGGTATCATCCTTTTTCTTGGAGACTTTAATGCTAGAACTGCTAATAACCAAGCCATTACGTTAAGTAACAATTCGCAGCCTGGCCCCTTGTGGCTAGATGAGGATAGTAACTTAGCTAATAGATTCAAGAAAAAATATGAAGACATAATAGATAACTTATTCGACACCGAGATCCTTAAGCTTTGCAATTCCCAGGACCTAATCATCTGTAATGGTATTAACAAGTGGCCCCTCTCTAGTCAGATGATCTGTTTCCATTGGTTGGGTAGTATTTTCGTGGATTATGCGATTTATGACACCCTCGTCCTCAAATGTACTACAAAATTTGAGTTACTTAATGGATTCGAGCCTCAATATGACCACAAACCTCTGTCTTTATCCAACAATCTTGTTATGCATACCACCCACATGTAGGAGACCAGTGAAAACAAAATACATATTCACTTTGATTAAAGAAATTTTGGCCTCTTCTTAAGGGATTTAGAAATATATTTAGGCCGCATAAATTATAATTTCAACATTGAGAAAATTTATTACCATTTTACTACTACCCTTTCCAATACCATTAGTGATCATGTGCTAAAAAATATGCTCAAAAATGAAAGTTGTCAGAATGGCTCTAAACTTGTGGCTTTGCGTAAATCTAGTTGTTCTGAATCCGGCATAGCTTTTTTTGCAGAAAATCAACAATGTATGCTCTCAGAAACGAGTTATGTTCATTTTCCCAAACATGAAAAATTTTGGCAAAAATTTTGCAGGCTGCCCAGGCAGCAGTTCGTACAACTGAATGGGCCTCCTGACTAGACTCCATTGGGCCAATCACATTTCACCACTTGTACGAATATAATTGGCACTGATTTGGTTGCTTTTAATTGGGTGATTGGGTGGTAAACCATAGGCTTCCACGTGGCCCAACCAGAGGCCGCCATGTGGCAGTATGGGGACCACCAAAATTATGGATGGAATTTCAAACTAGACTCCACCTAAGTCGAACTACCAACCTTTAAACAAACAATGCAACACCCTATCGGTCGAGATAATCACAGTTCTTCTTAACCATACCTCACAACCAAATTTAAGTTTGATGTGGCAGAGGTAATGGGGTAAGGGGCTAGGGATTAGCCCTGACCGCCCCATATGTTTACGATATAACCTTGCCCCAGAACCGTGGGCAGCGGGCGCTGTCAAATATGGGCATGGTATGCAAACAAGATGAAAGAGATAAGCGTGAGATATAAATATTATTCACAATGATACATATTTATCATACAATGGGGGTGACTGTTGGATTCATATTACAACATCTCTTGGACTCCCTAAGACTCTTCATCGTCCACACTAACCCTAGAAGGATTAGGTGTCCAACATTCCCCCCCCATAATTCAAAGGGGTATGTATGAGTCCAAGAAGAGAGTTGTAATACAGAGTGGCAGCACTAGGCTGAATGAGCTCTCTAAAATGTTGGCTACAGAGGTGGTTTAAGGATGACCACCAACACTGGAATGCTTAGTACAGTTCCCGGAACTCTTCCAAATATTTCAAGAAGATGAGGCCTTCTGCTAGATGAAGTGATCCTAGTGTACATTAGATGGATGTGAAGACTACTTTTACGCATGGATCTCTAAAGGAAGAGGTGTATGTGGAGCAACCTCTGGGTAACAAAGTCGAGATAGGGGAACTATAAGTACTGCGAGGGTTGAAAAAGCTCTCTATAGGTTGAAGCAAGCCCCCGGGGCCGTGCGAAGGATATATAGCTACTTGATGAAGTTGGTCTTCACTCAAAGTAATTAGTAATGTTGTCTTAACTCAAAAGGATGATTGGGGAACTTGGGGATAGCTTCTTGGAGCTATAAGCACACACGGGGCTAGGCTTTCCACACCTTGTTGTGCTTTTTCCCCACCATTATGATATTGAGTTGGTTCGCCTCTCTCTGATCTGTGCCCCACACACATCCTACCCATGGAATTTCGAACTCATGGGAAGTACCTCTCATTTGTCCAATGAGGTGGGAAATGTGGATAGAGACCATAGCAAGAATGATGGACGCATAGGAGATTCTTGTACTCTCTTTGTATAGGATGGAACATGTTCAACAACTTGATCTGGGATCAAGTATGATGAGGTTTTATCCTCTGAACTGACTTCGGGTCAGTAAACTAACTTCGGGTTTAAGTAGGATACTCTTTTTGAGTCTGACAGAGGTTTTTACCTCAAAACTGACTTCAGGTTAGCTATGTGTGATGTCTTTGTGACTCACCTTTTGTTATTAAATAAAGAGAAAACAAAACAAGTTACGACGGGATGACACACGATGTTTGGTTTGGTACATGATGGATGGCAGTTGTGGATAGATGACATTATCCCTAGTTGAGAATGAGTGTTAATTTTGGGAAACTAGGTCCAAAATCCATGTTTCACTGCTCATATGACGATGGTCATATTTTTTTTGGATTCCTCTTTCAAAGAGGTGCAAGATTTATCTAAATATCATCTTGATTGGATGAGCAGAACATTGATTTTGAATTTATTTTCCATATGTTCAAGGTGAGCCAGATTTATCCCACATACCTAAGAGATGTGTCACACACCCTCATTGATGGATATAAATTGGAGAAACTTGGTGGTAATTTTCTCATCATCTCATCACACATTCTCTCTTTGTGATCTGATTGGTTTGATAGCCTTTGGAGGCCTTTTTCTTCTCACACGTGTGGAGCGAAGCTGCTATTTTCTGCATTGATATGTTTAGGGCTTGTTGCTGTTTTCTGCACTGATATGTTTAGGGATTTTTTGCTGCAGCATTTTTCGTGGTCAACCCTTGGTAGTTTGACCTCAATATTCTACAGAATTTCTAATTTTAGGAGGACATACAGCTGGGCACTAAAATCGAGGAATTTCAGGTTGTTTGACTGAAGCCCTAGTTTGTTGCGTTGACTTTACTGTTGTTGTTTGCGCTGAATTTTTTGCATTGTCCCTGGGTTGACTTGCATTGAATTGTGATGATCTATCTTTGAGGGTTGTGGGTGTAACACATGAAGTGTTGGCTGACCGAGGAAGACTTTGCTGATTGAAGCATCCTGCTGACTGCCGTAACACAACAATATCTCTATCTTTGCTGGAAAAAAGGAATTGTAAATCTGATCTATATTTGGCTTGTCTTATATTGATCTATTATTGTGTTCTATTAGCATTTTACTTTCAAGTTTATGTGATCGCTATCTTGTATTGGGCATATGAAAGATTGAAGTAAAAGTGCATCAAACATAGAACACCATTTTTATCTAAATTTATCATAAGGACATAGCAAGCACTAGCTCTTCAAGTTGTCCTAATGATACTCAAGATGAGAAAATAAGAATTGAATTTTTCCATATTCGGGTTATTTTAAGGGATACAAAAATTGATGCACTCTTTGATAATGGTTCACAAAAAAATTTGATTTCTGAAGACTTAGTCAAGAAGTTAAATTTAGAGACCATTCCTCATCCAAGACCTTATCCTTTAGGTTGGATATTCAAGAATACAAACTTGCAAGTTACGAGGAAATGCATACTTATATTTTCAATTACAACAAACTTTCTTGATGAAGTTGAACTTGATGTAGTTCCACTTGATATTTCAGGAATTATTTTGGGAAGAGCATACTTGTATGATAGGAAAAATATTTTTCATCGCCATGAAAACAAGTATCACTTGTTCAAAGATGGTATTGAGTACATTGTTAGACCACATCGACATAAACTAAATCTTTCACTTGTAAATTCCAGACAAATGAAGAGACTCATCAAATCTAGCAAGAATTTTGTGCTTTTAATGGTCAAACAAAAGAATGATGTTGAGAATGAAGATTTTCAAGGTTGTGACTCAAATCTGATTTTCAAGGTTTAGTATTTCAGAGATTGATTTCATTTTGAATTGGCTAAAGCCCAAAACCATTACGGAGGTAAGAAGCTTTTGGGAACAACCCAATATTGGAGGAAGTTTATTGCTAACTTCTCTTCTATCACAGCTCCAAACTGACTTTATCCTCTAAACTGACTTCGGGTCAGTAAACTAACTTCGGGTTTAAGTAGGAGACTCTTTTTGAGTCTGAGAAATGTTTTTGCCTCTAAGATGACTTCGGGTTAACTATGTGTGATTTATTTGTGACTCACATTTTGTTATTAAATAAAGAGCCAACAAAACAAGTTACGACGGGATGACACACGATGTTTGGTTTGGTACATGATGGATGGCACTCTTGGATAGATGGAGTTCTCCCTAGTTGAGAGGGAGTGTTAATTTTGGGAAACTAGGTCCAAAATCCATGTTTCACTATTCATATGACAATGGTCATATTTTTTTTGGATTCCTCTTTCAGAGAGGTGCAAGATTTATCTAAAGATAATCTTGATTGGATGGGCAGAACATTGATTTTGAATTTATTTTCCATATGTGCAAGGTCAGCCAGATTTATCCCACATGCCTAAGAGATGTGTCACACACCCTCATTGATGGATATAAATTGGAGAAACTTGGTGGTCATTTTATCATCATCTCATCACACATTCTCTCTTTGTGATATGTTTGGTTTGATATCCTTTGGAGGCATTTTTCTTCTCACACATGTGGAGTGAAGCTACTATTTTCTGCATTGATCTATTTAGAGCTTGTTGCTATTTTCTGGACTGATATGTTTAGGGATTTTTTGTTGCAGCATTGACTGTGGTCAACCCTTAGTCGTTTTACCTCAATATTATGCATAAATTCTGATTTTAGGAGGACGTACAGTTGGGCACTAAAATCGAGGAATTCTGGGTTGTTTGACCGAAGCCCTAGTTTGTTGCATTGAATTTACTATTGTTGTTTGCGTTGAATTTTTTGCATTTTCCCTGGGTTGACTTGCATTGAATTGTGATGAGCTGCTATCTTTGAGGGTTGTGGGTGTGACACATGAAGTGTTGGCTAACCGAGGAATACTTTGCTGATTGAAGCATCTTGCTGACTGCCGTAACACAACAATACCTCTATCTTTGTTGGACAAAAGGAATTGTAAATATGATCTATATTTGGCTTCTCTTCTATTGAAATATTATTGTGTTATATTATCATTTTACTTTCAAGTTTATGTGATCGCTATCTTTTATTAGGCATATGAAATATTGAAGTAAAAGTGCATCAAACATAGAACACCGTTTTTATCTAAATTTAGCATAAGGACATAGCAAGCACTAGCTCTTCAAGTTGTCCTAATGATACTCAAGATGAGAAAAGAAGAATTGAATTTTTCCATATTTGGGTTATTTTAAAGGATATAAAAATTGATGCACTCTTTGATAATGGTTCACAAGAAAATTTGATTTCCGAAGACTTAGTCAAGAAGTTAAATTTAGAGACCATTCCTCATCCAAGACCTTATTCTTTAGGTTGGATATTCAAGAATACAAACTTACAAGTTATGAGGAAATGCATACTTAGATTTTCAATTACAACAAACTTTCTTGATGATGTTGAACTTGATGTAGTTCCACTTTATATTTCCGGAATTATTTTTGGAAGAGCATACTTGTATGATAGGAAAAATATTTTTCATCGCCATGAAACAAGTATCACTTGTTAAAATATGGTATTGAGTACATTGTTAGACCACATCGACAGAAACTAAATCTTTCACTTGTAAATGCCAAACAAATGAAGAGACTCATCAACTCTAGCAAGAATTTTGTGCTTTTAATAGTCAAACAAAAGAATGATGTTGAGAATGAAGATTTTCAAGGTTGTGACTCAAGATTGAAATTTGATTTGGTTGAGGCTGTTAACCAATATGATGAGATGTTTTAGGAGCCAAAAGGATTGCCTCCCAAGATGGGAATCCAACATGAAATACAATTGCAACAATATTGTCCTCTTCCTAACATTGGCATCTACAAGATGTCAGTGATGGAAAGTGAAGAAATTAAAAATAACATTCAAGAGTTGTTGTACAAAGGGATCATCAGACCAAGTACTTCGCCATGCGGGTCACCTATTTTTTTGGGGCCAAAAAAGGATTGAACATGGCGCATGTGTGTGGACTTCCATGCATTGAAAAAAATTGTGGTAAAGAATCGATCGTTACCCACTTCTTAGAATTGATGATTTACTTGATCAATTGAGAGATGCTAAATATTTTACTTAGTTGGACTTAAGGAGTGTCTATCATAAAACTAGAATTGTTGAAGGTGTCATATGGAAAACAACGTTCAAAACAAAACAAGGTTTGTTTGAATGGTTAGTTATGCCTTTTGGTCTTTGTAATGCTCTTGCTACCTTCAAGTGTGTGATGCATGATGTATTGAGGCTATTTATAGATGCTTTTTTGATAGTCTACTTAGCTTACATCTTGATTTTCAATAAATATCATGAAGAACATGTGATGCATGTCAAAAAGGTACTTGATGTCTTGAAGAAAGAATAATTGTTTTTAAAGATGTCAAAGTGCAAGTTTGGAAAAACTTCATTAGTGTATTTGGGTCATATTGTTGGAGGAGGTGCATTGAAAATAGATCCCTCCAAGGTTGATTTCATTTTGAATTGGCTAAAGCCAAAAACCATTACAGAGGTGAGAAGATTTTGGGAGCAGCCCAATATTGGAGGAAGTTTATTGCTAATTTCTCTTCTATCGCAACTCCATTGTATGCATTGACAAATGTGAAGCAGGTCTTCCAGTGGGGAGGTAAACAAAAAAAGGCATTTGAGGCATTGAAAGAAAATATCAGTTCAACTCCCATACTTTCACTTCTAGACTTGAGACAGTCATTTGAGATTCAAACTAATGCTACTGACTATGCCATGGGTGTGGTCTATATAACAAGGAATTGTATGCATTGGTGCAAAGCGTGAAAAATTGGAAACACTACTTCATGGGTAAGGAAACAACCATTCACACCGATCATCAACCATTGCAATACTTGTAATCACAAACAAAGTTGCAGCAATCAAGGCGTTTTCGATGGATGGGCTTTCTTCAACAATTCCACTTGGTGATAAGACATAAAAAAGGTATCTATAAAAAATTTGTTGATATGATTTCGAGGCCTACTATTAGTGCTACTACTATTCTTAAGCATAATTTTTTTTTGCATGAGAGCTATGTTAAACAATATGCTTTAGATAGTGATTTTCAAGATGTATATGAAACTTTGAGTCAAGGGAACCAAGTAGAAGAATTGGATTATCACATGCATGATAACTTGTTGTACCATCTTGGTAAGCTTTGTATTCCATAGGGAGAAAGAGTCAACATTATAAGAGAGGCACATACTTCTCTTATTGCTGGTAATTTCGGTGTAAGTAAGACGGTGACACATCTTCAAAGGTATTGTTATTAGCCTCGTATGCTTGAAATTGTGTCACGTTTTATTAGAGGATGTTCCTTATGTGCTGTCAGTAAGCCTAGCAATAGAAAGTTAGGATTGTACACAACACTTCTAGTACCTTCTCGTCCATGGGAGAGTGTTTCTATGGAATTTTTTGGAGGTATTCCTATGTCAAAAAGGAATCATGATTATCTTTATGTAGTTGTGGATAGGTTCAGCAAAATGTGTATTTTGATGCCATGTAAAAATCAAATTACAGCTGAACAAATAGCTCAGTTATTATTTTAGAATGTATGGGTGTATTTTGGATTTCCCACATCCATTGTTATTGATCAAGATTCTCGCTTTCTTGGGAAATTTTGGTCAAGCTTGTGGGGATTCATGGAAACCAAATTGAAAAATAGTACAACATTTCATCCACAAACAGATGGTCAAACAGAGGTGGTGAACATGAAGGTGATACATATTCTTCATGGTTATTACAGCAAGCATCCTAATTTGTGGGATGAGCATTTGCATTATGTTTAACATGCATACAATCGGGTCAACTAATCTTCAACTCAAACATCGCCATTTGAAGCATGTTTGGGATACCTACCCAAGTTTCCTTTGGATTTAATTTTTGGAAAGAATGTTGTTATTGATGGTTTTTTTGACATAGACAAAGCTAAAAGGTTCACTCAACAAATCCAATTGGTACATCAAGTAGTTCAAGAAATTTTGTAAAAGAGCCAAGTAAAGTACGAAACAAGGCATGATAAGAATCATGTGGATCATAATTTCAAAGTCAATGATGAAGTTTGGGTTCACATTATCAAAGAAAGGCTTCAAGGAGAAGGTAAAAAATTGAATCCAATTCGATATGGTCCATTCAAAATTTTAGAAAAGATTGGTGATAATGCCTTCAGGTTGGATTTGCCTTCATATATGCAAATTTATGTTGTTGTTAATGTTGAGAACTTAAGGTTGTATGAGCCTCCTTTGATTGAAGATCAAGAATAAAATGTTCAAATTCCTTATATTGAGGGTTTCTCTCCTGAATACCTTGAAGAACCACAACAAGACACCACTCTTGACAAAAGTACAAGAAATTCAAAATGAGGGAATGTGGAGAACTTTCGTGTGGGGCTCAAAGTAACAAATCCAAGAAAATCCAAATGGATCGAGATTGGAAAGGTGAGGGAACTGTACCCTTATCTACTAAACAACTAAAATTGATCTTTTGGGGTCCAAAAGCTTCTAGTGGGGAGGAGTGACCATGTGCTCAAAAATATGCTCAAAAATGAAAGTTGTCGGAATGGCTCGAAACCCATGTGATTGCGTAGTCTCGTCATTTTTAATCTGACGCAACTCATTTCGTGGAAAACCGACACAGTATGATTCCAGAAACAAGTTATATTTGTTTTCCCAAACAAGAAAATTTTTGGCAAAAATTGTGCAGGCTGCCCAGTCAACAGTCCGTACAACTGAGTGGGCCTACTGAATGGTTATGGTTGACTAGGCTCTGTTTGTCCAATCACATTTTTCCACTTGTCTGAATATCATTGGCATTGATTTGGTTTCTTTTCATTGGGTGATTGGGTGGCCAACTACAGGTTGCCATGTGGCCCAACCAGAGGCCGCCACGTGGCAACACGATGGCCACCAAAATTTGGTTGGAATTCTGAACTAGACTCCACGGGAGTCGAACTACCAATATTTCAACAAACAATTTAATGCCCTATCAGTTGGGTTAACCACGAGACTTGTTAACCATACCACACAAATCAAATTTAAGTTTGATGCGACGAAGGTAATGGGGTAAGGTGCCAGGGCTTAGCCCCGAGCCCCTGTATGTTTACTGTATAGCCTTGGCCTAGAACCATCAGCGCGGAGGAGGCGAAGCCCGCCCATATTTAATATTAAATATTCAACCATAATTTATGGTTTAAAATTCAGATTTTTGGGGCACATTATGCATTTCAAACATCCCACAATTTGCGTTGAATTTTTGCCAAACTGTCACTCCGTCAGCAGAATTTAGGGCGAAATTGCAGGACCAGTGCTAGATTTTGGGGAAATTGTAGAGCAACTAGCAACAAAGCTAGGGAAACTCATAAATTCTTGATTTTTTGACCAATTTGGGAATAGAAAGAGGCTAGAAAGGAATTTTTGACAGTTCTGAAGCTAATAGAATACGTTTTGATGCCATCGGAGCAATGTAAACTGATGTAACCACCATTTTTTAGCATAATGATATAGGGCCAAGCCATTGGAAGCTAGACCAGGAGACGTAGCCCAGGAGGGGTGAACTCCTTCATCACTTGTTGTGTTGTGGTTATTTTTATGGTGTATTTTTCTATTGTTTTCTTAGTATTTCAGAGTTTAAATTCATGCTTTATGTGCATAATAATTTAACATAAAACCACATAAAAACTAAATTTTAACACTTGCAATTTAAACTACATCAAGAACATTTACATATAGAACTCATACAAATCAATTGGCAAGTTCTCTAATGAGATTTTTTTAAAGTAGAATAATAGAACTTCCAACCCATGGTATGACAAAGAATGTAAAATTGACAGGAAAGTGATCAGGGATGCTCCTAATGAAATCATTAAGCTACGTAATATAAATATATACAACGATCTCATCAAGAGGAAGAAGAGGTCATATATTAATAAAATACAAGAGAATCTTCTCCACCTTTCTAAGGTCATGCCTAGAAAATTTTGGCGAAATGTGCTTGTTCGTAAAACCAAAGATAATCATTCTATCCCCTTAGAAAATTGGGACAACTATCTTAAGAATTTGTATGACTCTCCAAACACTATGAGAACCACCTTAAACACTCCTATTAAGTAGGATGTATTCTCTTTGGATGACATTGAGTCTGGGATTAATAAGCTCGCTAATGGGAAAGCTAAAGATATTGCAGGGTACCAAGCTGAGATCCTTAAAATGGGTAGACCTATCCTCATTCCTCATCTCCACAAGCTTCTCAATTTGGTTGTAAAACATGGCTTCCCTCAGCTTTGGACGCAAAGACTTATTGTGCCTATCTCTAAAAATGGGGACAAAAGTATTCCTTCTAACTACAAGACCATTATGATTAGCCACATCCTTGTTAAATTTTATGGGCTCATTTTGGAAAATAATCTTAGCCTTTGGCTTGAAAGCCACACAAAAAGAGCTAAAGGGCATGCTGGTTTTAGGATACATCACTCGATTATCGACCATATTTTCACTCTCAAAACCATTGCAGAGGAATGTCACAATTGAAAATCTGATCTCTTTTGTTATTTGTGGACTTCAGAAAAGCTTTCAACACAGTTCCTCGAGATAAGATTTTGGAGAGAATTGAAGAGATCATGTTTCCTAATGAGCTCAAAATTGATGTGATCTGCCTATATGAGACTGTCACTACCAAGCTTAAGACCAACTAAGGGTGGTCAAAAGACATTAAATGAAATATCAAAGTTAACCAAGGGTGTCCCCTAACCCCTACCATTTTTGGCATATAAATCGATAAGTTAGAGGAATGTTTGGAAATTGCAGGATGCAAGGGCACCGAGCTTGCTGGTATAATCATTACTCTTCTCCTTTATTCTGATGATATCATTCTTCTTGCAAAAATCCATGATGACCTTGACAAGAAGATCAAGAATCTTCATGCCTATTTCTCCAAGATGTGTATGGTTGTTAATACTGACAAGACTAAAGTTGTGATCATTAAATCCAAAAATATCACCCATGGTAGTTTCATTTATAATAATTAGTGCTTAGAGCGGGTCTCTTCTTATAAATATATGGGTATTGACTTTCCTCATCAACTATACTGGAATTATTGCATCGAGAAAATGATTATTTGAGGTTGGAAATCTTATTACGAGCTTGAAAAAAATTGTAATTCAACCGATCTTTACATTTGGAGTAAAAATAGGTTCCTCTTGGAGACTCTCGTCACCCCTTTTGTCTTATACGAATGTGAAGTTTGGGGTTGTAGTATATCTAGAGAGTCTTGGAGGAAGATTGAGATGATTCAAAAGCAATTCATAAGCTACAACCTAAAGATCAAGGGAAATATCCCCTATCCTATCCTCTTGATCGAAATTGTTCTGTCCCTGACTGAAAGTATGGCTATTTTTAGATATATGATGTATAAGAGAAGCTTTACAACATGGTATCCAAAAGGATCCCAAAAATTTCTTCTAACTTTGGTCAAAACCCCCACCTTCGCCTCAAGCGCAAGTGACATAAGGATGCCCAGTCTTGGCTCAACCATTGGGGAATTAAGGAGGAGATCAATATGGGAAGAAAATATGGTGTCAAAGATATTATTACCTCCAAGTTTAAGGACAATTTGTGGGAGGATAAGGAGCCGGAGGATAAAATGAAGCTAAGATATTATAAGGAGGTGATCAACCCCACCCTTGATAGCCAAAACTATCTCTCTTTGTTGACCAGCACTAAGAAAAAAATGAACATCACTAGGATAAGAACTAATTCTCATGAGCTTTAAAGTGAGACCAGACGATGGTCTATTCCCAAGGATCCCTGGAACGATAGAATCTATCAAATTTGTGATACTAAGAAGGTGGAAGATGAAAAGCACTTCCTTTTAGACCGCTCGAATCTTACTCACATACGCTCTCAATTCCCTAACATTTTCCATACTTCCAATATTCTTGAATTACTAAGCAAACCCCTCTATAATGATCTTGAAGCACTTCTTTCCCTTCTCCTATATCATAGAAACAAGATTATGAAGAATCCAAATTAGATTCTTTTTCTTTTTCTTTTTTGGAGGTCTGATAGGCCGCATTGGTCTTAGTGGACGCTAATCATCATCATCATTATTTTTATTTTTATTTCTTTACGTTCGACATTGGTAAGGTCCACGGGGTCTTGGATAGACGGTGATCTGGTGCTTTTTTAAGACACTCCTTGATGTGAAGTCGGTTCAATTCCCCGTTTGGTGATATGTTGGACATGTTGAAGATGCAGTCCTGCCAAGTAACATGGTCATGTCCAAAAATAACACCCGAATAAGGAAGAGAATTGAACTATTAATTTAACATATAGGAGTGTTTTAATAGCACACCGAACACTGTATATTCAATACTTCGTGAACAATTTATATAATTTAGTTAATATCGATATAGTGATTATTTGAAACAAAAAATAATAGAAATAAATGTTACTGTTAAAATTTAAATATTTTTTATTTTTTATTTTTTAATGATAAAAAAAGAAAAAAATAATATATAATTTTAAAATTAAAAATATTTTTTATAAACATGTAATTTTGTTGATAGAGATGTATATTTTGAATTTGAGCTTCCAATTTTAATTTTAATTATCAATCATTATTAATTATTTATCTGGAATAGGGCTTCTAGTGTTTTAATTTAATTATCAATAATTATTTAGTGGATGGTAGGGATTTAACCTCCATATAATATGTTAGAATATTTTTAGTAATATTCATAAATCAAAGGTTGGAATTTATCTCCAAAGTAGTTATTCCATTTTTGGTATTTTAAGTAAATTGATTAATTTAAAAAATAGTCATATGACCATGTGTCATAAGAGCACAAGTTATGGTTTTTTGGGTATGTAGTATTAGTCTCATGATATGGGCCCATGATATTTTAACAAAGCCTATTCATAGGTCAAGCATCTCCATGGTGAAGTGGGGTTGAATCTTGTTACATGTTTTTAAAAAAAATTATGTTTAACTCATATATTAAATCCTTTTATAATTAATAATAATAACAATTTAAAATAAAGTAGTTAGTATTATTATTATTATTTGGCAATATGAACCCCTATGGGGCAGCTCAATTAATTATGGCGTGAAAGAATTTTTTTTTTTTTTTTTTTGTAAATAAGACTAATTCTATTAGAAAGGCATATGGTACAAGATGGAGTTACAATCAAGAGAGGCTAGATAGTAGAGGAGTAAAAAATGATGAACTATCAACCTCGGTCCCGTTAAGTAGCCAAGAGAGAAACAAAGAGAGCCTAGAAGATAAACATGGGAGCCATGAGAAATAGACATAGGAATCTACCCAAAGTGGGTTGAATCCTGAGTACAACATTTCTTTCCTTTATTTTTTGAAACTTTAACCCATCCGTCATGGGGCGAATGGGCTAGAACCACTTGAAGATTGTTGCTGACTAAATGAGTAGTCTCCTTATCAAGTCTGAGGAGGAGGTCTCATGAGATCATTTCTGAGCACTCGAAGAAACATTGGGCCCTCCAGGGTCCGTCGAGGTCATTTCCTTCTCCTGCTTTGCAACCTCCTCATCTACTTCAGTATCTTCCTCATTCGAGCTGAAGGATTCAATGTCATCCATGGGAGGCGGTTCATAGGGTTTCCAACTTTTAGAGTTTGATTTGTGAATTATTTTCTTCTTCTGGGCAACGAACGTGGTACAAGATTTCTGAAGATGCCTTGTTTGATGGCAGTGACGACATCGGAAGGCGGTGTTCTCGTAGTCCAAGGTCTATGTCCAGTGGAAGTCACCAAATTTGAGATTGATTTGATTGGGCAGGCCTTTACTTATGTATATTTCAGTGCATATTCTACCATAGGTGTATATGCCCTTTTCTCCCCTGGAGGGATCCATTTCCAAAAAGCGTCCCAGGGTGTTTCCAATTCCTTGAAAGATAGAGAAGTGCCATAGAGGGGAAGGTAAATTTGGAAGCCTGACCCAAATAGGAAGCTTGGTAATGACTATCGTTGAAGAGTCGAAGTCTGGGAACCAGGGTGTGAGGAATAGCCCTGCTTTTACCCAAAACAAAGGACCTCTTGTTAAGGCTTTTTGATAGTCTTCATTGAAAGCAAACAAAACTATAAAGATACCATTCGAGCAAAAGATAACCTTGTTGCTATTGGTCCAAGTGGAATGAATCCATTGGTAAATATCTGCTGAGCGAGGCCATAATCCATTAAATTTGCAAATAATGGTCGATTCTGCATACATTTGAAACTGGTTTTCAAGTGATGGATGGGAAATTTCTACAATGGGAATATCCTCCATTTTATCAACCAAAAATGGCTTGGGAGACTCAGAGGGTTGGGCAGCTTTCTTGGGAGGTTGTGGAAGATGGTTGCCCAATTGCCCCTCCTCGCAGACAAAGGATTAAAACCAAAGAAGCATCTTTTTCAATATTATAAAATGAGAGCGGAAGAGAGTTCTCTAGTTGTTTACCTCCATAGAGAAATCGTTGAAAGGCAGAAGGAATCCCTAGCTTGTGTTCAAGGGCATGCGAAAGGATATTCACCAGATCCGTATGGTGAACCCTAAGAATCATGGTTTTGCCAGTGAGTAGAGTGATATAAATCTAAAAGGGAGGGGGCTAAACATTCTGGGGTCCCCTGTTTTCCATCGCTCATCCGGGCAGCCAGATTGACAGGTCTTAATGGCCTGATGCAACCCAAGGCTACCTTTTCACATTTACCGTTTCCCACGGAAAACAGCCTTGGCCCCTAAACCCTGGGGATGCACGCTAGAGCGAGGTTACATTGAAGAGTTGGGGTAGGCCATAACTGTTAGCGTCTTTCTTGCTAGAAACCTTCACACTGGAGGTCATGGCTTCCTTTGGCAGCATGTCGGGATAGAGAACCCTCTCGATCCGACCAACCTGGAGATCGCCAGCCTTCTCTGCCTTCTCTTTGTCCCAGCTGCGAACACGGTTGGGAAATAGATGAGGTAGTGGCTCCCCTGGCCTTCGAGCGCTCAGATCTATTAGGCTAGGTTGTTTCATGACACCTGCGATGGGAGATGTTGCGCAAACAGCTACGCAAACCCTTTCAGTGTTGTGATCACCACACTTGCAAATGTGTGCATCACAGCAGAACATTATCTGTCCACCAGATCTGTGGTCGAGAGGCACAACATCGAATTTGGTTTTTGTGTTGGCAATCACAACCCCTGAAAAGCTCTATGATACCCTTGCGCTCGCCCTCCTCCTCCAGCTCCAATCGCTCTGATCACTCCTGCATTCACGATTAGGTTTTAGATAGGACTGTAGCTCCCATGATCTCTAAGCGATCAGATCCAAAAGGATGAGATGTTGCATGACGATGGTGGTGAGAGATGTTGCACAGACACATGCGCAGGCCCCTTCAGCATTGTGATCACCACTCTTGCATATGTCTGCATCATGGTGGATCAGGGTCTATCCCTCAGGTGTATGGTCAAGAGGTACAATGTCAGATTCGGTCACTGTAACGGCGAACGCAACACCTGCGAAGCGCTATGGAACCCTTGCGCTCTCCATTTTTTTCATCCTCTCCATGAAAATGAAAGTATTATGTTCCAAGACGTTTCTGGTTAAAATCCCCTAGTTTATCAGTGGGTTGCATGTTCGGGTGGCGTGGTTCACCTAGAGGTTATAGTGGTAGTGGTTGAAATCGACCCCGTGTCACCCAAGTATGAGACTAGCCCAATGGTAGATTCCTCTAGATACAAAATAAATAAATAAATTTGGCAATGTCAAATGTATCATGTGGTAAGTATTTTGATTGTCCTACTTATTAGGTTGATAGTAGGGATTTAAAATCCATGGAATAGTCTAAAATATTCTTATTGCGGGGAGATGCGCTCTCCATCCCAATATGGTATAGATGTACTATAGATGTTGTAACTTAATGTTTAACATTTTGACTAAGTCAAATTACATAAAAATAATTAATTAATTAAATTAAATTAAAATATTGATGTAATGTAATGTAAGCCTTTTAAATCAAGAAAAATAAAATAGAAATAACAAAATAAAAGTAACCCTATAAAAATAAAATAATAATAAAAATAAAAATGACCAATGGTATTGAGAACCCATAGTATTCATGTGGAATATCGCCTATTTAATTGGGGAAATTAAACCAACCTAGATTATCTACCAAGCTTAGAGAGGGATAAATCTCTTTTTTAACATCCATGGAATATTCTAAAATATACTTACTAGTATTTATAAATGAAAGGTTGAAATTTATATCCAAAATAGTTTTTCCATTTGTTCTCTTTTAATTAAATCGATTAATTTAAAAAAAAAATCATGAACAAATGTGATATGAAATAAGTTATGGTTTTTTGGACATGTGGTATTGATAAGTTATGGTATTGGTCCATGGTATTGTGTATTGTCTCCAACTATTTAGGAAGCATATGATAAGGTGGAGAAAATTTAATAAGGGGACATGATTTGAAACATTATAAAAGTATAAAGGGTGAAAATGGGGCACTTTCTAGGCAAGTGAAAAGTCAATTTAATTTTATAAAGTGACTTCATAAAAATTAAAAGGGTAAAATGGTGGCAAAAGTGACCACATCTTTATAATAAAAAAAAAATTATGAGTCTCCTCATATCATTCACTTGCATTTTGAGGAAATGAGCTCTTAGAGATTTTTGGAGAAGATGCTCAGGGTTTGAGAAGCCCTAGCTCCCATAGCTAGCTTCTGTGTTGAAACTAGACATCATAGTTAGTCCAAAGAGTGAAGTCACTCAAATTTCACCATTGTGCTTTCATGGAGAAGTGATTTGCAGAAGATACTAATTTGGAAGAGGTGTTATCAATTGAAATTATGACTTCATTTTCTCTCATTTATCTTCTTTTAGGTTGGATTCATTGCCAGAACTAGACTACACTCTACCAAGCATCACTGTGGGTCAAAAACCAAAGGTAGAGGTCGATTTCTCATTGTCAAGAGGGTCGTACACCGTGGAGAGCTACAGGGTTGAAGTTCCTTCCCTAACAAGGACGAGTTGTTTGTAGAAATAGAAGGTCGAGTTGCTCCATTCTCTTAGCCGTAACCACACCAAAGGAGGGAGCTTGTAGCTGTAAAGGGGGTGTATTATCTCTACACAGAGTTGGGGTGAATGCACTGCAAGAAAGAGGCTAAGTTGAGATGTTTACCTAGCTTATTCGAACATAGAGACTAAAGTTTCCACGGTTGTGCGTGTTATCAGTCCTCGAGGCACACATCTCTAAGAAGCATTGAAATGGTTGTTTATATAAGAAGATAGACGTTGGACCCTTTAACGTTGGTAAACTTAGAAATTTTGTGTTTCTTAAGAGGATTTATAAAGTGTTGAAGATTGATGAACTGTGTAATTATGGACTGATAGTTGAATAGAATAAAGTGCATTTTATACTTTGATTTATGTTGTCCATCCTTGCAAGTTGCTTGTTATTATATATACCGTGGTGATCAACATTGGGGTGACATTAATCCACTATAAGCCTTTATTTGGGGAGTTAAAATTATTTAGATATACTTACAACACAATGTGTGTATGATATGTTTTATTCAATAAAAATTCAGAAAAATTATTATTATTTAAGAATTTTTTTTTAGTAAAAATCTTATTTGCGATTAAAAATTTTGTTACATGTTTTTTATAAATGTATACATGTTTAATTTATATATTAATTTTTCTTTTATAATTAATAATGGAGATAGAAAAAGTTCAAAATGGAGGACTGCAAACCTGTGTCAACTCCCATGATCACGGGATGCAAGTTGTGTGCTGATGATGGATCTACTGATATAGATAAAAAACTCTATAGATCCATGATAGGAAGTCTGCTGTATCTGACAGCATCAAGACCAGACATCATGCTAGCTGTAGGACTAGTGGCTAGATATCAAGCAGCACCTAAACAAAATCACCTTCTTGCAGTCAAAAGAATATTCGGATATCTACAAGGAACAACACAGTATGGACTTTGGTATCCTAAAGGCAAAAGCTTCACTTTGACAGCATACACAGATGCAGATTGGGCCAGCTGTGTGGATGACAGGAAAAGCACAAGTGGAGGTGCTTTCTATCTAGGAGAAATTCTGGTGGCATGGTTAAGCAAGAAACAAACATCTATCTCTCTGTCTACAGCAGAAGCAGAATATATAGCAGCAGCAGCATGTTGTACACAAGTCATGTGGATGAAGCAAACCCTCCAAGACATGAAGGTAAGCATTGATGAACCTATATCAATCAAATGTGATAATACAAGTGCTATAAGTATATCTAAAAATCCTGTGCTTCACTCAAAAACTAAGCATATCCCAATCAAGTATCATTTTCTCCGAGAACAAGTGGCTCAGAAGATAGTAAAGCTGGAGTATGTGCCAACAAAAGAAAAAACAACAGATATATTTACCAAACCTCTTGCTAGAGAACCATTTGAATATTTGAGAGATAGACTAGGGGTAGTATCTGTAGATGCTACTCTCTGATATAAAGAGAAAGCACAGTTTCAGGGGGAGAACAGAAACGAAAATATCATTCCAGGGGGAGATCAGCCAACATGGAAAGCATGAAACAGGTCCTCGGGGTCAAAGGATTATGGAAAGAATACATCCAACATAAAAGAGTTAATGAAAAGGCTAAAGGGTCAGAATTTTAGATTTAATCCAAAGTTTGGAGCAGCAGAGTACAAAGTCAGAAGATCTCAGAGAGAGGAAATGCAGAAAGAAATGAGCAACCCTTTGCCATTGATGTCAAAGGGGGAGGAAACGCAAAAGGGGCTTCTATAAGGCAAGCAAAGGAAGAGTATTGCCATCAATGCCAAAGGGGGAGACTGTTGGAAATGCTGTCATTGATGGAAAAGGTCAGCAGAGAAGAACAGAGGAAGAGCGCATTTACAGAGAGCAGTAGAGGCAGAGGTCGAGCAACAGAGGCAGAGGCAGAGGCATCGAATACAGAGGAATTAGAGACAAAACAGTGAAGTTGAAAGGGTTTGAAGGAGTTTAATACAGTTTGCAGATGAATTATTGAGAAATTATTCATTAATTAAGTTTGTATGGCATAGACCTTGATTAAAGACTAAAACCCTATGGTAAAGACTTAATATGTTTGGGGATGAGTTGGAGCATTGCTTAAATGGCAAGGAAACCATGAAGTGGTCGAAGAAACTAATAATGAGCAAAAGCACAATTTGAAAACCAAACTTGTGAGTCAAGGATCACGATGAGTCAGAGGATTGAATAGCCAAAGGAGCGCAGTGTATTAAAAATTTGGCAGTCTCTAACTGAGAATCAAAGGGACAATGTACCACAGAAGCGCCGAAAAATTTCGAATCAAATTGATTGAACAGAATGAGGGTTTGAATTGCCATTAGTATGTAAGGGCCAGAATTTGAGATTGAGGAATTCGTAAGAGCTGTGAGGCTTGGGGATAGCTCCTTGAGATATCATTGCAGACATAGTATGGAGGACTGACGAATGGGCTCGATGGGCGATCGAATGGTGGAGTGATAAGGTGAGCCAAGAATAAAATAAAACGTTGAAGCGTTGAATGGAGCCCTGAGCGAAAAGGGAATGGAACTCTGACTAGTGAACAGTGACGACGGAACCTGGAGTAGAGGGGTGGAACCACAAAGGAGGAATAGTGGACGCGGTTTAGAGCGAACCGGTGGTTTTCATCGCACCACCTTCGACGGGCAAGCGGTTTTCAAGAAATCGCAGCGATTCCATAGAGCAGCTGACACGTGGCATACGGAGGGACCCCAAAACCGCTCTCACTGCGCGCCATCGCGGGTTATTGTTCGCGCATCTTCGCCGAGCGATATCCGTCCAATCAAATGAGGCGGCGCGATGCGATAACAACCGTCGAATGGAGACGACCGTTAACGCTGGGGCCCAGTCCATCGCACAACTATTGAATATTAACCCTCATGCAAGTTAACCACGCGATTTCCGTTGGATCAGAGGTTGAAAAAGAGATGAATTATCCACCGTTGGATCATGAATAAAGTTGCAAGGTGTCTAACAAGGTATGGGTCAACGTTTAATTGTTTATTATTAAATAATCGGAATACAAAGATGCAGGCTAGCATGGGTTAAGATTCTTATGATTGGATGGAGTAGAAGATTCAATTATACAGTGCGAAATGCTTATGATTGGGCGCTAAAAGCCACGGTTTATTAATAGTTTTAATGTTTGAATCGGGGAATATGCATACATGACGATATATATTTATATACTGTGCTAAATTCAAAACCTATATGAAATGAGATTGGGTTTATTACAAGAGCCTACAAGAACGAAAGAGCGAGAGATAGCGGCAGAAAAATGGTACAGGGAAAAAGATGAATTGAAATTGTAATGTGAGTTTCAAACCATTATGTTTAAACTCATATATGAACAGAGAATGTAGACAGGTAGCCAGAGAACAGAGATGGTAATGAACAGACATCGCTCAGATTCATATGTATTTGAGAATAAAACCTGAAAAGCAATTATATATGTAGCTGGTGCACTCAAGTACAGTGAAAAGATGAATAGACACAGAGGTGAACCAAAATATACAGAACAGTCACTCAACAGCAGCATAAAAGACAAATCCAGTAAAGCCAAAGTCCAGAAAAGGAGCTGAGTGGAATTGAAATGTGTAACTGAAAATGTAAATATTTTTTTGTTTATATTGTTTGTGATGCAAAGGCAAGTACTCTAAGGAAAAGAAAAAAATCCCACTGTAATACTGAAATTTGTACATATTGTTATATTTTTAATGAGTTGGATAAAGAATTGAGAAGGCAGAAGTCAAAGAGTCATGGCTGGTCACTCAAAATTCCTTGTGGAATACAAACAGTCATGTGAGGAACTCTATATATAATTTGATATGCATAAGTGAAAAAAATAAAAGAGAGAGTAAGGATAGAGAATGAAAAGCATAAAAGATTGAGGCAGAGAAGATAAGGAAGAGAGGAGCAGAAAGAGATGCTACAGAACAGAGCTGATATCTGAGGTAAATCAGCAAACATTTCTTGTGATAAATTGAGGAAGTTGGAGCTTCCCTATCAAGTTGAAGCTTGATAGCTGTCAGTTGTAGCTGACTGAGGTTGGAGCCTCCTGTAGGTTGGTGCCTGCAGAAAAATTGAAGGGAGTTGGAGCTTCCTTGCAAGTTGTAGCTTGTAGAATTGAGGTTGGAGCCTCCTGTAGGTGGGTGCCTGCAGAAAAACAGTGGTGAGAGGGAGTTGGAGCTTGCCTTTGCATCACAACAATAATAAGATGTGGTTTTCTCCCTTTATGGGTTTCCACTTATATCTGTTGTCTCTATTTGTGTTGCCTGTGTGCTGAGATGATTTATCAAATCTGCTTAATGTTTACTGCTCTCATAATAAGTTTAATGTCACATTAATTTAATACTTGCTACAACATATTAAGATTGTTCATATACTAAGGTTGAATACAAAAGTAAGTTGTAAATAAGCTGATGAAAATTTAAAAAGCTCATGTATGTATTGAACTGATTCACCCCCCCCTCTCAGTTCAACTAAGAATTCAACAATTGGTATCAAAGCGGGTTCCTTTGTACCAGTTTAACAACTGAAAGGAGATTCTAGGTTCTCAGGATGGCTAGTAAAGAAGGATGCTCAACCAATAAAGCCCCTTTCTTTACGGGTGCAAATTATGCCTTCTGGAAAATCAGGATGAGGACATACATAATGTCTCTAGGAATAGAAGTTTGGGGTGCTGTGGAATTAGGATATGCCCCAAAGGCAACTGACTTAGAGAAAGAATCCAAACAAGATTTTGTAGCTAACACAAAAGCCATGAATGCCATCTTGAATGGATTGTGTGAAGCAGATTTTATCAAAGTAATGCACAAAGACACTGCCAAAGAGATGTGGGATACTCTGGAGAACATCCATGAAGGAGACAAGAAAGTAAAGACTGCCAAACTTCAAGTCTATAGAGCCCAATTTGAGAACTTAAAAATGAATGATGATGAAGACATTGACAGTTTCTTCCTAAAAGTTGCATAAATTGTTAACAATATGAAAGCTCTTGGAGAAACCATGCCAGAAAGTATAATTGTGCAAAAGATTCTAAGATCTCTTCCATCCAAGTTTAATCCCAAGGTGTCTGCAATAGAAGAAACAACTGATTGGGAGACCTTGACCATGAACCAGCTACTTGGAAATTTAACAGCATATGAGATGAGGCTCCCACAGAAGAAGCCAAGTACGAGGGAGGCAGCCTTTAAAACAGAAAAGAAGAAAGAAGAAGAGGGAGACATATGCTCTTGCTCGGATGAAGAAGAGGCAAAATTTGTCAATAAATTGGATAGAGGATCAGGTAAATACAAAGGTAAACTTCCTTTCAAATGCTTTAACTATGGAAGAGTTGGACACTATGCTGCTAAGTGTCCTCACAAGAAAGTAAGGAATCAGGCTCAAGAGTCAGAGAAAAATACATCAAAGAACTGGCAGAAAGGAAAGAAGTTCAGCAGAAAATCCTTCTATGCTCAACAAGACAGCAGTACATCTGAAGATCCATATGAACTCTCAAGTGAAGATGGAACCTCTGAATTTTTATTGATGGCTATAGAAGAACTTGAAGGTCTCCTGCTAGAAGATGAAGAAGAAGAAGGTGAAGTCGACCTTGAGGGGGAGCTAAGAAGTGCTCTGGAAGAGATTGATAGACTCAAGCTGAAATGCAGAAAACAAAAGGACATTCTCCTCAAGTATGTATGAGAAGAACATAATTTAGAAGTCCTGATGCAGCTAAAGATAGAGCTTGAAGAAGCCAAGAAGATAGAGGACATGTTACTTAAGAAAATCAAGGAAAAAACTTAGGAACAAGAAAAGTTGGAAGAATAAGTAGTATGTCTCAGGAAGAAATTAGAAAATTCTCAAAGGAAAGTGGTTATAAACTCTTCTCAAACAAAAAGCTCTAGTAAGTTGAATGAAATTCTGGTTGCTCAAAGATCGCCTATGATAAAAACTAGAATAGGCTATGAAGGAGAATCAAGTAAAAACAAAGAAAAGGAAAACAGAGAGATTATTTTTGTAAAATCAAAGAAGGATGATGAAGCAGCTCAAATAGTGCCTACAAAAGAAGAAACTTGTAAGGAAGGAGACAGAACCCAGAAAAATCCTCTAATAACAAAGAATGAAAGAAATACTCAAACAATAGGAAAAGATTTATATGCCCCTGAGTATGTCAAATTTGAAAGCCATCAAAGGAGATTCTTCCCTCCTATGAAGAATGCCACTTGTTATGTCTGCCACAAGCAGGGACACATTGCTGCATATGGTCATGCAAGGAGGAGTAATTTAAACCAACAAAAGATGCAAACAGTGAAGACACTGTCTCAAACAAACAAATGGAGAAAACAACCTTACATCAGGTATGCAAATAGTTTCTATGGTTATTGTTTTTATTGTAAGGAATTTGGCCATAAAATTATTGAATGTAGAAAGTATGGACAAAGATTAATGTTCAACACCTCAAGGAGGTTTATGAATCAAATAAATTTTGTTCATACTCACAATTCTACAAAAACTATGATCAAATGTTGTATATGCAATCAAGTTGGACATATGCCTTCCAAATGTCCTCTGAAAGGATGTGATTCATCATCTCACAAAAGATACGAAACAAAAGGATGCCTCCAGTGGAAAAAGAAGGAGAATAAGTGTGACCTGGCTCTAACTGCTCAAGATCTGAAAAGCCAATGGTATCTGGACAGTGGTTGCTCAAAGCATATGACTGGAGACAGGAGAAAATTTATAACTTTTGATGAAAAGAAAACTGGTAATGTTACTTTTGGCAATGATAAATTAGGAAAAATCAAGGGAAAGGGCTTAGTCAGCTTAGATAATGGCAGAGGTAAGGCCCAAGATGTACTATTTGTAGATGGGCTGAAAGAAAATTTGTTGAGTGTCAGTCAAATGTGTGATAAAGGCTGCGAAGTTATTTTCAGAGCACAAGACTGTGAAGTCAGATCAAGCACCACAGGTAAGACTCTGCTCAAAGGTGTTCGAACAGAGAGCAATGTTTACATCGTGAAAGAGGAAGATGAAGCATGCCATATTAGCAAACTTGAGGAGTCATGGTTATGGCATAGGAGATTGGGACATCTCAGCTTCGATCATATCATCAGACTGAGCAAGAAGAAAGCTGTCAGAAATATGCCAGAAATAAAGAGGCCTTCTAATACCATATGCAAATCTTGTCAATTGGGTAAACAGACCCGCACATCCTTTAAGGCCAAAGAGGAGTTGTCAACAAGAAGACCACTCCATCTTGTGCACATGGATCTGTGTGGACCTGCAAGAACTAAAACACCAAGTGGAGAATCCTACTTCATGCTGATAATAGATGATTTCTCCAGAATGACATGGGTTGCATTTCTCAAGAATAAATCGGAAGCTCTGGACAAATTCAAAATATTCAAAGCATTAGCAGAAAATCAGATAGGATGCAAGCTAAAATGCATCAAATCGGACAGAGGAGGTGAATTCACAGATTATGACTTTGCAGATCTATGCAATGAATATGGCATAAAACAACAATTTACTATTGCAGGGACACCTCAGCAGAATGGAGTAGCAGAGAGACAAAACATATATGTTCAACAAATTGCTAGAGCCATGATGCAAGAGATTAATATTCCTCAAACCTTCTGGGCAGAAGCGGTACACACAACAGTGCATATCCTTAATAAAGATCACTTAAGGCCAATCAGTGACAAGACTCCCTATGAACTATGGCATGGAAAGCCAGCTTCAATCAAACATTTTAGAATTTTTGGAAGCAAGTGTTATATAAAGAATAATGATGAAAATCTTGGGAAATTTGATGCAAGAGAAAATGAAGGGATTTTTCTAGGATATGCTTCCAAAACTAAAGGGTACAGGTGCTACAACAAGACTCTTCGAAAAATAGTTGAAAGTATTGATGTGAGATTTGATGAAGAACTTCCAAACAATACAAGAGATACAGACTGCTGCAGTCCATCAGACAACCATGAAGAAGAAAACTAGAATAATGATGAAACAAGCAAGACAACAGAAGATGCAGAGCTGAGCTCGAAAGCCCCCTCAAGATACACTCAGAAGAATCATCCTGAAGATCAGATCATAGGAGACAAGAAAGCAGGGGTCCAGACAAGAAGGTAGCTAACAGAACAAACAAAAGAGATATACATAGCCATGTTATCACAGATAGAGCCAAAGAGATTTGAAGAAGCCAACAAGGACAAGTATTGGGTAAAGGAAATGAATGAAGAATTGGACCAAATTGAGAAGAACAATACCTGGGAACTAGTTCCTAGACCAATTGAGAAAAATATCATTGGCTCAAAATGGGTATTCAAGAATAAAATGAATGAGCAAGGACAGGTAATCAGGAATAAAGCCAGACTAGTTTGCAAAGGATATTCACAAATCGAAGGACTTGATTATGATGAAACATTTTCTCCTGTAGCCAGAATGGAAGCCATCAGAATGTTTTTGGCCTTTGCATGCCACCAAGACTTCAAGGTATATCAAATGGATGTGAAATCTGCATTTCTGAATGGAGATCTAGAAGAAGAAGTCTACATGGAACAACCAAAAGGTTTCACTTTAACAGACAAAGAAGACTATGTGTGCAGACTGAAGAAGGCTCTATATGGACTGAAACAGGCTCCTCGTGCTTGGTACTCAAGACTGGATAAGTATTTGCAAAAACAAGGCTTTAAGAGAGGCGGAGTAGACAACAATCTATACATAAAAGCCCATGAAAATGAACTCCTGATTGTTGTAGTGTATGTTGATGACATTATGTTTGGAAGCAACAGAGATGAACTGGAAAAAGGGTTTGCTGAGGAGATGAAATCAGAATTTGAGATGTCCATGATTGGAGAACTCGGTTTCTACTTAGGACTTCAAATTCAGCAAAAGAACACAGGTACATTCATCTCACAGGAAAAATACTTAAAAGAAATGTTGAAAAAATTCAAAATGGAGGACTGCAAACCTGTGTCAACTCCCATGATCACGGGATGTAAGCTGTGTGCTGATGATGGATCTGCTGATATAGATCAAAAACTCTACAGATCCATGATAGGAAGTCTGTTGTATCTGACAGCATCAAGACCAGACATCATGCTAGCTGTAGGACTAGTGGCTAGATATCAAGCAACACCTAAACAAAATCACCTTCTTGCAATAAAAATAATATTCAGATATCTACAAGGAACAACACTGTATGGGCTTTGGTATCCTAAAGGCAAAAACTTCACTTTGACATCATACACAGATGAAGATTGGGCCAGCTGTGTGGATGACAGGAAAAGTACAAGTGGAGGTGCATTCTATCTAGGAGAAAGTCTGGTGGCATGGTTAAGCAAGAAAAAAACATCTATCTCTCTATCTACAGCAGAAGCATAATATATAGCAGCAGCAGCATGTTGTACACAAGTCATGTGGATGAAGCAAACCCTCCAAGACATGAAGGTAAGCATTGATGAACCTATCTCAATCAAATGTGATAATACAAGTGCTATAAGTATATCTAAAAATCCTGTGCTTCACTAAAAAACTAAGCATATCCCAATCAAGTATCATTTTCTCCGAGAACAAGTGGCTCAGAAGATAGTAAAGCTGGAGTATGTGCCAACAAAAGAACAAACAACATATATATTTACCAAACCTCTTGCTAGAGAACCATTTGAATATTTGAGAGATAGACTATGGGTAGTATCTGTAGATGCTACTCTCTGATATAAAGAGAAAGCACAGTTTCAGGGGGAGAACAGAAACGAAAATATCATTCCAGGGGGAGATCAGCCAACAAGGAAAGCATGAAACAGGTCCTCAGGGTCAAAGGATTATGGAAAGAATACATCCAACATAAAAGAGTTAATGAAAAGGCTAAAGGGTCAGAATTTTAGATTTAATCCAAAGTTTGGAGCAGCAGGGTACAAAGTCAGAAGATCTCAGAAAGAGGAAATGCAGAAAGCAATGAGCAACCCTTTGCCATTGATGTCAAAGGGGGAGGAAAAGCAAAAAGGGGCTTCTATAAGGCAAGCAGAGGAAGAGTATTGACATCAATGCCAAAGGGGGAGACTGTTGGAAATGTTGTCATTGATGGCAAAGGTCAGCAAAAAAGAAGAGAGGAAGAGTGCATTTACAGAGAGCAGTAGAGGCAGAGGTTGAGCAGCAGAGGCAGAGGCAGAGGCAGCGAATACAGAGGAATTAGAGACAGAACAGTGAATTTGAAAGGGTTTGAAGGAGTTTAATACAGTTTGCAGATGAATTATTGAGCAATTATTCATTAATTAAGTTTGTATGGCATAAACCTTGATTAAAGACTAAAACCCTGTGGTAAAGACTTAATATGTTTGGGGATGAGTTGGAGCATTGCTTAAATGGCAAGGAAACCATGAAGTGGTCGAAGAAACTAATAATGAGCAAAAGCACAGTTTGAAAACCAAACTTGTGAGTCAAGGATCACGATGAGTTAGAGGATTGAAGAGCCAAAGGGACAGCGTACCACAGAAGCGCCGAAAAAGTTTGAATCAAATTGATTGAACAAAATGAGGGTCTGAATTTCCATCAGTATGTAAGGGCGAGAATCTGAGATTGAGGAATTCGTAAGAGCTGTGAGGCTTGGGGATAGCTCCTTGAGATATCATTGCAGACATAGTATGGAGGACTGACGAATGGGCTCGATGGGCGATCGAATGGTGGAGTGATAAGGTGAGCCAAGAATAAAATAAAACGTTGAAGCGTTGAATGGAACCCTGAGCCAAAAGGGAACGGAACTCTGACTAGTGAATAGTGACGACAGAACCTGGAGTAGAGGGGCAGAACCACGAAAGAGGAATAGTGGACGCGGTTTAGAGCGAACCGGTGGTTTTCATCGCACCACCTTCGACGGGCAAGCGGTTTTCAAGAAATCGGAGCGATTCCATAGAGCGGTTGACACGTGGCATACAGAGGGACCCCAAAACCGCTTTCATTGCGCGCCATTGCGAGTTAAAGTTCGTGCAGCTAACCAGAGCGATATCCGTCGGATTGTGTGGAGCAAGGTGACGTGCTCTATGTCGTCGGATGTGGAGGGACATTTAAACGCTGGGGCCCAGTCCATCGTGCAACTATTGAATATTAACCCTCGTGCAAGTTAACCGCGCGATTTCCGTTGGATCAGAGGTTGAAAAAGAGATGAATTATCCACCGTTGGATCATGAATAAAGTTGCAAGGTGTCTAACAAGGTATGGGTCAGCATTTAATTTTTGATTACTAAATAATCGGAATACAAATATGCGGGCTAGCGTGGGTTGGTGCTTATAGATTTGAATAGAGGATTCAATTATACAGTGCGAAATGCTTATGATTGGGCGCTAAAAGCAACGGTTTATTAGTAGTTTTAATGTTTGAATCGGGGAATATGCATACATGACGATATATATTTATATACTGTGCTAAATTTGAAACCTATATGAAATGAGATTGGGTTTATTACAAGAGCCTGCAAGAACGAAAGAGTGAGAGACATCGGTAGAAAAATAGTACAGGGAAAAAGATGAATTGAAATTGTAATGTGAGTTTCAAACCATTATGTTTAAACTCATATATGAACAGAGAATGTAGACAGGTAGCCAGAGAATAGAGATGGTAATGAACATACATCGCCCAGATTCATATGTATTTGAGAATAAAACCTGAAACACAGTTATATATGTAGCTGGTGCACTCAAGTACAGTGAACAGATGAATAGACACAGAGGTGAACCAAAATATATAGAATAGTCACTCAACAGCAACAGAAAAGGCAAATCCAGTAAAGCCAAAGTCCAGAAAAGGAGCTGAGTGGAATTGAAATGTGTAACTGAAAATGTAAATA
The DNA here is from genome assembly GCA_034641835.2 of Pinus albicaulis. NCBI lineage: Eukaryota > Viridiplantae > Streptophyta > Pinopsida > Pinales > Pinaceae > Pinus > Pinus albicaulis. The sequence continues at coordinate 5,404 of JAXQQM020090456.1, read as the reverse complement.
TTTTTTTGTTTATATTGTTTGTGATGCAAAGGCAAGTATCCTAAGAAAAAGAAAAATCCCACTGTAGCATGGAAATTTGTACATATTATTATAATTTTAAATTGAGTTGGATAAAGGAATGAGAAGACAGAAGTCAAAGAGTCATGGTCACCAAAATTGATGGTCACCAAAATTCCTTGTGGAATACAAACATTCATGTGAGGAACTCTATATATATAATTTGATATGCATAAGTGAAAAAAGAGAGAGAGTAAGGATAGAGAAGAAAAAGCATAGAATATTGAGGCAGAGAAGATAAGGAAGAGAGGAGCAGAAAGAGATGCGACTGAACAGAGCTGATATCTGAGGTAAATCAACAAACATTTCTTGTGATAATTTTAGGAAGTTGGAGCTTCCCTATAAAGTTGAAGCTTGATAGCTGTCAGTTGTAGCTGACTAAGGTTGGAGCCTCCTGTAGGTTGGTGCTGAAGGGATTTGGAGCTTCCTTGCAAGTTGTAGCTTGCAGAATTGAGGTTGGAGCTTCCTGTAGGTTAGTGCCGGCAGAAAAACAGTGGTGAGAGGGAGTTGGAGCTTGCCCTTGCATCACAACAATAATAAGATGTGGTTTTCTCCCTTTATGGGTTTCCACTTATATCTGTTGTCTCTATCTATGTTGCCTGTGTGCTGAGATGATTTATCAAATCTGCTTAATGTTTACTGCCCTCATAATATGTTTAATGTCACATTAATTTAATACTTGCTGCAACATATTAATATTGTTCATATAATAAGGTTGAATACAAAAGTAAGTTGTAAATAAGTTGATGAAAATTTAAAAAGTTCATGGATGTATTGAACCGATTCACCCCCCACCTCCCCCTTTCCCCCCCTCTTAGGTTCAACCAGTCCAACATTGTCCCCAACTATGACATGATACTTGATTTTTCTAGGGAAACATTATAAAAGTATAAAGAGTGAAAATGGGGCACTTTCTAGGGCAAGTGGAAGTCACTTTAAAATTTTATAAAGTGACTTTATAAAAATTAAAAGGGTAAATTGGTGGAAAAAATTACCACATTTTTATATAAAAAAATGAGGAGAGTCTCCTCATTCATTCACTTGCATTTTGAGAAAATGAGCTTTTGGATAGTCTTGGAGAAGAAGCTAAGGGTTTGAGAAGCCCTAGTTGCTATAGCTAGCTTCGGTGTTGAAACTAGACATCGTAGTTAGTCCAAAGAGTGAAATCACTCAAATTTCACCATCGTGCTTTCATGGAGAAGTGATTTGCCGAAGATACTAATTTGGAAGAGGTGTTATCAATTGAAATTCTGACTTTATTTTCTCTCATTTATCTTCTTTCATATTGGAGTCATTTCCAGAACTAGATACACTCTACCAGACATCACTGTGGGTCAAAAATCAAAGGTAAATGTTGAGTTCCCATAGTCAAGAGGGTCGTACACCCTATAGAGCTAGAGGGTTAAAGTTCCTTCCCCAACAAGGTCAAGTTGTTTGCAGTAATAGAAGGTCGAGTTGCTCTTATCTTGGCCTTAACCACACCAAAGGAGGGTGCTTATAGCTATAGAGGGGATGCATTCTCTCTATACAGAGTTGGGGTGAATGCACTACAAGAAAGAGGCCGAGTAGAGGTTTTCCTAACTTATTCGAACACAGAGACTAAATTTTCCACAGTTGTGCGTGTTATCAATCCTTGAGACACACATCTCTGAGCTACATTGAGACTAAAAGCACTGATTATATAAGAAGATAGACGTTGGATCCTTTAACGTTGGTAAACTTAGAAATTTTTTGTTTCTTGAGAGGATTGTCTAGCTTGCTCTTCAACTCCAGGTTCCACTGTGTGTCCATTTATGTTTGTACGTCTACTGTATACATTTATAAAGTGTTGAAGATTGATAAATTCATGTTGTGTAATTATGGACTGATATTTGAATAGACTAAAGTGCATTTTATACTATGATTTATGTTGTACATCCTTATAAGTGGTGATCAACATTTGGGCGACATTAATCCACTATAAACCTTTTTTTTTGAGTTAAAATTATTCAGATATACTTACAACAATGTGTGCATGATATGTTTTGTTTAATAAAAACTTAGAAAAATTGTTATTATTTAGGCAATTCCTTTAGCAAGAATCCTATTTACTAAAGATTGAATCTCCATGATTAAGAATTTTGTTACATATTTTTTTCAAATATATACATGTTTGATATATATATATATAACAATTATAATAATTTAAAATAAAATTATAATTTATTTAATTTTAATAAAAAAAAATTTTAATTTTAGTAATTTATGAAATAAATATTTCCATATTTAATGCTTATTAATATTTATCAACCATTCAATTTCCATAATGGAATTAGATATAATAAATAAAATTTAAAAAAAAATAAATAAATAAATAAATATATTTATTTGATTTTTAAAATTTAAAATTAATAATTTTATATTATTTATATGTTTTCATTTTAAATACATTTTTGTGTATATCATTATTGTTTTCCTTATTAATAAGGAATATATATGTGTGTAAAATATATATATATATATATATATATATATATATATATATATATATATATATATGTGGTGTGAGAAAGATCTAGTAGCTAAAAAAAAATTAAGATATTATAAGGAGGTCATCAACCCCACCCTAGAAGATCAAAAGTATCTCTCTATTTTAACTAGCTCAAAGAAGAAAATTAATATAGCCAATATTAGAACGAACTCTCATGAGTTCCATAGTGAAACAGGTCGTGGACAGTTCCTAAAACACCATGGATGGAAAGGATCTGCCATCTCTGTGAGAATATGAACATCGAGGATGAAAATCACTTCCTCTTAGAGTGCCCTGCGTACAACCACATTAGATCTCAATTTCATAATCTTTGTTACAATATTGACCTTCCTAGCCTTTTAAGATGTCAAAGTTATAGTGAGCTCGGGAGGATTCTCTCCAAGCTTTTTAAGCATAAGAATAAAATCTTAAATCAAACTAAATAATTTGTTTCTTTAGGTCTGATAGACCAAAGATTGGTCTCAGTGGACATTAAACATCATCATCATCAATAAAATTACAATTTAATTAATTTTAATGATTTTTTTAGTAAATTCAAGATGAAGTAAATTTTCTTTATTAATAATTGATAATTATATATACATGTATGTAAATTATATATATTTAATATATATATATATATATATATATATATATATATATATATATATAATAACAATTTAATTAATTTTAATGATTTATTTTTTTAATTTTAGTTACTAAGATATATCATGAAGTAAATGTTTTGATATTTATCATAAATTGATGTTTACTAATATTTACTCATTTAATTTATATAATTACATCCATTATCATAAATTTAATTAAATGTTTTTCTTATAAATAAGTTTATTTGATTTTTAATTTTTTTAATTAACAAAATCTTTATGGTGGCAATGTCAATGCTTTTACTTTTTTGTATTGATGTATTTTTTGCATGGAAGCTACATACAAAAAATACAAAAGTAGTGACATTTCCACATGTGGCTCTTTTTTATTTACCAGCCTAGATCCATTTTAACTCCAAGTCTACCAAGTCTCAAGAGAAATCAAATCTCTTTGCATTTTAAGGTATTTTCATGATCCATCTTAACTCTGAGCGTCAAGAGAGATCAAATCTCTTTGCATCTTAAGATATTTTCATCTCAAGAGATTTGATTCATTTGTAAGCTTGGTAGATTCAAAGTTAAGATGGATCTAGATTGATTTAACTCTTTCTCTCATAAACTTGCTTTAAAATCGACAAGAGAAATCAAATCTCTTTGCATCTTAAAATATTTTCATATCAAAAGATTGCAGACATCAATAAATGACAGGCCTAAGAGAAAATTGCAGAAATCAATAGATCTTGGTAGGCAAGCGCGAGTACATAAAAAAAAAATCCAAACCCGCCCCAAAGAAACGCTTCACACGCCGGATTCTGATGAGCCCGGCCCCATGCGAACCAAATAAAGTCAGGAAATCAACGACAGAGACGTGTGCCAAAAATTTAAAGGAATCAACGACAGAGACGTATGCCAAAAATTTAAAGGATAACTTGTGCTTTAAAACACGGTGGAATCCTCCACCATTATTGAGAGGAATCTTCACATAAAACGCGGCGGTTCGAATAACACGGTACTTTCTTACAGAAGCATCATTACATTTTAAAGCAGATTATTTATCCGTTTTGTTTTTGAAAATCCAGAGATGGTAAAAAGCTTATTATAACTAATTGGTTAATAGGTTATGTGAAAAACTATTACAGAGTTTAATTTGTTAAAGAAAGTTGATTCAGTACTGGTTTTGTTTTTTAATTTGCTTTTTAAGATGTAACAATGGTAAAGTTTATTATAGCTCAGAGGTAATGAGAAAATTTATTTTTCATTGTAATTTAATATAATTAGTTAAAGTAAGTTGCTTCATTGTTATTTTTACAAAATTTATTATTATTTAAAATAATGAATTGTTATATTGTAAAAAGGTTTTCTAAAATTATTTTAGATAATTATATTTTATTAATAATTATGAAAAAAATCAATTTATAAAAATTATTTCAAATCTAAAAATATTTTCAAAATTACTTTTGAAAATTATCTTTTTTTATAAATTCTTATAACTAAAAATATATCTTACTTAAATAGCTTTTAACCTTAACTTAATTTATCAAACCAAACAATACATAAAGTGCAGCTTAACCTCTTATTATAAGAAGCTATCAACTCTACACATCCAACATTTAATAATCCTTATCTCCCCACACTATGAAAATTGCATTCTAATCTTTCTTTTTACTCTAATTTGGAAATCAATGTAATCTTTTCCCTACTCTAATTTAGTGAGCTAATGTAACTGTTTTATTAAACTCTAATTTAATCAATTAATTTAATTGTTTTATGAAACTACATTTTTTTACTTGTATCTTTTCCAATCCATTTTTACCCAAAATTAATCAACAATCTATCCTTATTATTAGACAACTGTATTATTTTAAAGCAACTCAAATATGGAAATTAAAATACATTTATTTTAAAATATGAACTTTAAAAACGGAAACGACAATTATGTAAATATCTTAACAGCTAACTGTAAAAATAATTTATTCAGCTCAAGGACAATTGAGAACACCTTCATTACCAGTTATGTAGGAAAAAGGCAATGAGAGGCAGTCAAAAGAAGGAAATACAATACTCATTATCACTTTGCGTAGAAAGAAGGTTGGCACAATGCAGAAATGAGAGGTGCAGTCAATCTCATAATAAGTTTTATTAAATGTCAAAACGCAACGAAATTCTGTCAAATTCCTTGTTATCCGTTGCCACGTCACGCAAACCTTAATGGTTGGTCGTGTATCAAGCC